>CM054153.1:5087191-5094691 GCA_028751875.1 Rapana venosa | reverse complement strand
TTTTGATGTGTGTGTGCGTGCCTAATAATAATAATAATGTATGGAATTTATATAGCGCTGAATCTTGTAAAGCAACAAATCAAAGCGCTGTGCCTACCTGCATGCCTGCATGCTTGCGTGACTGTGAGTGTGCGAGTATGTGCGTGCGTGTGTGTGTGTGTGTGCGTGCGTGCGTGCGTGCGTGCGTGTGTGTGCGAGTATGTGCGTGTGTGCGTGTGTGTGTGTGTGTGTGTGTGTGTGTGTGTGTGTGTGTGTGTGTGGTGAGACTTAGGAGACAAAACCTGACGATGTGCTTTCTGCTCACCAGGCCCGGCAGAAGTACGTGGTCAGTGACAACGTCAGTGGCAGACCAGCACGCACAGAGTCCGTCTTCTCCGAAGCTACAGACAGAGGGTTTAAGGTACTGTGGGTCGTCACACGTGCACGCGCACGCAGGCACCGACGCGCAAGCGCGCGCACACACTCACACACATACACTTTCACACACGCATACACACACTCACATACAGTCAAACACACACACATGCATACTCTCTCTCACACACAGGCACACACACACACAGGGCTGGTTGTGAAAATAGTATCTTTGCTTATGCCATAACCCTCTTTAAATAAATTTTATTCAATTCAATTCAGTTCAGTTCACACATACACATACACATTCTGTAAATATGACACCACTTTAAAAAAAACACCCAACTTCTTATTTCTTTTTTTAGTCTAATATTATGACTGTGAGTGAAGAGACATTAAATTAAAGAACACACGCACACACATACACAAACACAACACACACACACACACACACACACACACACACACACACACACACACACACACGCACACACGCACACACGTACACACACGCACATACACACATGCGCGCGCGCGCGTGCGCGACTATCACCACAACACCGGCATCAACAAACAACAAACACCGGACACAATTAATTTTTGGTTTTTTTAACCGATCGATGAAAAAGACCAAGACGACCCGAGGCAGCAGGCAGGCAGGCAGTGAGGGAGGGAGGGAGGGGGGTGGTGGTGTTTTTCTGTACGTACTGAGCATCCTTCCAGTCTGGGTCATGCGATGTTGCTTCCCGCTACCGTTAGCTAATTCTGCTGGCGAGAAAAAGCAAAGAATGGGTCCATGCGATCTTGGCTACTGCCACTGTTAGCTAATTCAGCTGGCGTGGGGAAGCAAGGGATAAATCATTCATGGCTAAGGAGACCAAAGACGTAGCTGTCACGATTCTTAGCAGACGAAGGTAGATAGGGAAGGAAGGAGGGAGGGATGGAGAAAGAGAGGAGAGAGAGAGGGGGGTGGGGAGAGAGAGAGAGTATATGAATCAGATTTTGTGTTTTATTCAGCACGGTGATTTCTTCATAGCGATTCCTGATGACTCTGTGTGTGTGTGTGTGTGTGTGTGTGTGTGTGTGTGTGTGTGTGTGTTTGTGTGTGTGTGTGTGTGTGTGTGTGTGTGTGTGTGTGTGTGTGTGTGGTAACAGAAGAAGCTCAGAGAGAAGCTGCGGGAGGCGACGGCCGGCAGCGACATGGAGGCGCTGGAGAAAGCCATGGACAGGTTCACCAGAGACAACCTGGACGACTGCGGAGACTACTCCAGAGCCCTGGACCGCCTGCAGTACCTGAAGCTGAGGAGAGGTATGCAGGTTCTCTATACCGTCCTCCTACCGGACAGGTTTGGACTGCTAGAAGGTAGCATCAGCGCTCTGAATTGTCTCTGAAGTATCGTTTTCCTTGCATGCAGTCAGCCCTGATATGGCCCTTGTGGTCACCGTGGCAGTAAACGACAATAATGATACTGTGAGGTGAATGCCGTCAAGAGTGGCCAACCACCAACGCTAGGTGACAAAGCAGTGCTCTGTGTTTCCTTCATGTCTTACCCTGGCTTCAAACAAGCGCCGGAGGTACGGGTAGTGCAGTGTTGGTCAGCTGTTCTGAGCAACACTGTGTACAGTTCGTCAAGTGAAGGATCCTAGGTGTTTGCTTCACTCGTCCCACGGACAAGTTCAGACAGGGGAGAGAAGCCCCCACCACTGCCCGATCTTCTACACACAATTATAGGTCTCAAACGTGGTTAGAGCCCACAACCTCTTCACTGACAGCCCACTGCTGTGGTGAGACAGCTGGTGTCTGTACCACAGATCGTGGATACACTGTCCATGTCTTAAACAGTAACAGGTTATTCATGCAGACCATCGTTATGTTTCTGCCGCATGCTCATTCATCGTTTTCACAGTCTCTCGGTTGTCGCCATCCCGTGTTTAGATCACACTGTTCTTTGCTCCAGATTTGCGCGATGCTGTCAGGAGAAGTCACGTCGGAATTTTAAAGAAGACAATCGAAGAGGCAGAGAATTCCCAGTTCTCGGGGCAACTTCAGAACCAGATAGAAGCGGCCCGCCAGAAACTCCAGCACTTGATGGTGAGCCTGCAGCGTAGTGTGTGTGTGTGGTGCTGGTAGAGTTGAGCCTAACGTCCACAGAATAGGTTGTGGATTTTTTTTTAAACATGTGAATTCACATTGTTAAAAACAGAAACTCTTATGAAGACTACAAGACTCATTTTAGGTTCCACTTAAAACTAACAGAAATTATTGCCACACGAGAAAAAGCTTCTTAAACTTTCACCGGAGGGCGGGAGGGAGGAAGAGGGAGAGAGAGAGCGCGAGCGAGAGAGTGAGAGAACGAGATGAATATCTCATTGGGTATAAATGGACAACTTCTTTACTTAAGCCCTCGTGGAAAAAATGAAACACAAAAAATGTTAATTTGGAAACTGATAGACTAGTCAGTGTAAGAACATGATAAATTAACCATTTGAGTAATTATGCAACCAACCTCTCATATTACTGGTCAATTTTTTTTAATTTACTTATTCTGTTATATCAATTAGGTGATTAATCAACCAACCAATCTGTACAAGCAAACTGGATACACATCTATATACATGTAAATGTTCCCACATAGATGGAAAGAGACTCATATCATTGAAAATTATTTGAAATTATTTTCATTATGGGAGAGAGAGAGAGAGAGACAGAGAGAGAGAATTCTGTTTTTGTAATTATGTATCTTCCGTTTAACTTGCTAAACATTGACTTAATTGATTTACCTTCAGTATCAAATGGGCATGTTGAAATTGTTCAAGGAACTGAACGAGTACAAACACGACATTCTGAACATGGAGCAGACGACCATTTCAGAAATTCACAGCTACCAACGGCCGCCATTGTGTGTGCATGACGTCATGGTGGCGACGTATTTATTGCTGGGTCACCCGGAACCACGGCTTAGAGTGAGTTTCCATGTCTGGCTTGATGATTGCTTTGTGGCGCCAACATCCACTTTGTCACACACACACACACACACACACACACACACACACACACACACTCACACACACACTTCCGCTTTTTTTTTCGTAGGAGTAGGCCATAGTGTGCCGGTGGGAACAGATGACAAGATTTACAAAACTGTATACACACGGGGAGTGGATGTAAAAATGCGCATAAATGCTTATTCTATTATCCTCGATATAAAAGAATAAAATAAAAAATACACACACACAGAAGGCCTATGAATTGATTGTTCTCTCTCCTCTCGTGTGTTAGGGCAAGAAATGGGCTGGTGTCTTGTGTTTGTTTGCCCTTTGGCTTGTCACTTTGTCAGGCTATCTGCCTCCTTCTCTCTGTCTCTCTGTCTGTGGCTTTCTCTCTGATTATTTTGATGCATGTGTGCTTTGCAAAGACATATTGTAAGACTAGGTTTAGCCCATCATTTTTGTTCTTGCGTAGTAATAATAACAATCACTCATTCATTTTCTCTGTCTGTAAGTCTCTTTATCTCTATCTGTCTCTGTCTATCTGTATCCAAATCTTTTCAGATTTACTTGATTGATTGATTGCATACCACAGTAGAATGACAATGCAATCAGAGTAAATATGTACACATTTAGAGAAAAGATACACGCACAAGGTTGTTAGTGCATATGCATAATATATCTATACACGGTGATACATCTGCATAATATATTCTAGCTGAAGGTGTATACCCACCTCCAACATACCACATTTCTATCATGCATATCAAAATTTGTGAAATCTTTTATTGCACAATACGCCAGAAATTCCAGTGTGTATACACTAGAGTTTTAAAAAACCCTAGCATTTTAACACACATGCGCACACACACACACACGCACGCACGCACGCACGCACGCACGCACGCACACACACACACACACACACACACACACACACACACGTGCCACTATCGGAATACGTGAAAAAATATCCAGCTTTATGCAGGATCCGAACCAGAGACTGCTCGCTGGACAGGCAAGTGGGCTACCTGTTGTAGACCCCTCAGCTTGGAATGAAGATGTTCTCCACGATAACAAATAATCCCCTTAGTCTTGATGCATATACTTGTTCGTTGATAAGTGCAGGTATAAACAAGTTAATATACAAACCAGCTGGTAGGAGTGCACAGATGCATGGTTATCTAATTTCCTCTGCTGGCTGTGTGGTGCTTGGTGTGTGTGGTCAGGACTGGGCCGACATTCAGACCTTGCTGTGCCGAGTCGGTCGTGACTCCCTCATCCACGAGATCAGAGACTTCGACTCGGCCAACGTCCACCAGGAGACCAACCGCCGCGTTCAGGAGATCCTTCGCCCGCACGAGCTGCACACTATCCGGGTCGCCAGCAACGGCGCTGCCGCCTTTTACGTGTGGGTGAGTTCAGAGGGGGGCAGCTGGCCGTTGTGGTGTGGATTGTCACTGGGCTGTTTCAGGGTGAGAGAGAGAGAGTGAGTGCTGTTGGCCGAGGTGTCGGTCCCCTGTGCTGCCGCTCAGGCAAGTTTAGAGTGAAGGAGTGCAAAATGGTGGAGGGTTTTGTTGTTTTTTTAAGATAAATTACACGATCACTTGAACAAAACTATAGTTTGTGGTTTTTCTCTTTTCATTCTCTCATTCATTCTTTCTTTCTGTCTTTCGTTCTTTTTTCTCTTTGTTGTTGTCTGTCTTTCATTCATTCTTTTTAGAAAGGGTTAGGGAGGAGGAAGAGGCTGAGCGCTTTCGTAACCTAAATAAATTAAAAGAACTCGCATAGATGCAAAGATGCACCATATAATGTATATGCCAGTCAGAATTTCTATGTACTTATTGCCCAAGATAGGGACTTCCCATACACACATGAATCTTGAACACCAACGACAGGCATACTGACAATGATATTTCTGTCGTTCGAGGGATTGTTTTGGAGGTCGCCACCCAAGGTGATCGGCTCCCTCAGTCTGGCTCCGCCACTGTGCTATTACTGTCGTCAGTAGGAGGCGTAGTAGGGGGTGTCCTGCATATGTTAGCTCAGAACAGGCACCATTGAACACCACCAAAGTGACCCAGCAACAGTGCAGGGCCTTTCTGGCTGGTTTCCCCACAGTGGCCTGACATGACTTCTATTCCAGAGGATGCGACATAATGAATCTAAGTATGGCTGGGACAGAGGGATTGAAATGAGCGGCATGGGAACAGCAGGACAGCAACGTCACAGAAGATGAGGCGCCCCCCCCCCCCCCCCCCAAATTCTAAGTCTCCTCGTCCGTTTATCACAGTTTTGTTTATATGTGTTGAGCCTGCTTTCTGTGTTGATGATACCAGCCAGTCTTAAGTTATCACGCATAATTTATCGCTGTTTACATCACTTGTATAGGAAAGTCTACATCAGTGAACATATGCTTCTTCTGTAATACAGACCTTGAACGATATTGGTTTTTAAGTGGGTATTATCAGCCAGTCAACCTATCAATCAACCTGATAATATTTTACAAGTATATTTAAAAAACAAAGCAGTACAATGTTATATAGATCAGTAAGAAGGAAGGGGGCAGGATGGCTTAGATGCTCACATGCTAACAAGTAAACCGTCAGGTTCTGGGTTTGAATCCCAGCCGTGCCCTTGCTTCCTTGTTTGACAGGAAAAAATCTGACTGAAGAATGTCAAGTCTTTTCGGAGATTCTAAACCAGTCGGAACCGTGTGCTTACTGGAGTTCATTTTGCTGACATGGTAGTAACATGTAGGCGTATTACGACAAATTACGTTATTGACAACTTCAATGATTGTTGCATAATTGGTCCTGAGGGTCAGAGCGTGCCTCGTGTTCCAAGTTAAGCTTGTTACATGGAATATGTAACATTTTTATGCGCTTCTGATGGGGTTTTGAAAGAAACTTGACTTGACTTGCCTTGCTCTTGCCTGATGTTTCTGTAAGTGGACAGTTAACAAGGTTCTCTCTCTCTCTCTCTCTCTGGGCGTTTACAGACCACACAGATCTGCGAGAAAGTGGACAGGGACAGGAAGGACGAAGGACAGCGAGAGCAGACAGACACCCGGGACTCGGCAAGAACACAGCAGCCCAACGGTACCAACGACCGAGCCAGCCCTCCCAGAAAAAAGCAAAAAGGCTAACCAGGCGTCCACACATCTCGGGGATCAGGAACAGGTAGCCTAGAACAGACAGACAAAAAGTGGGGGGGGGGGGGGGGGGGGGGGGGGATGTGACAAGTAGAACGAAACCCGATTTCTGACTGACTGGCTTAACTTGTTGAGTTGTTTGACATAACCTTTAGAGCTAGCTGTGACTAGCAACAGAAGGGAAGATTGTGGAATGAATGCACTGGCAATGAAAGGGGAGCTGAGACTTCCAGAAATGTCATGGCATTTGGGAACAGTGATGACAGTCTTCTTCCATAACCCCCTCCACCCCACCCCCCACCCCCCAAAAAAGACAACAAATGGAACGAGAGATTGAAAAGTAGGAAATAAACGGTTAGTAACATTATGGGATGTTGGGTAAAAGGGCTATCAGAACTAAGATGATTACACCGGCTGTAGGCCCGTTAGGTGTGTTTTGAACAGGTGTAAGTAACATGTACAAATCTACCCGATAAAAAGCGGAAGCCATGAAATGATAACTTGAAATAGGAAACATAAAAAAAGAAATAAAAATAGTGGGAAAGGCAGGCGCTCTATGAACCGTGGTAAACAAACCTAGCTAACTAGTGCATTGAAAAGAAAAACCGGATGCCATAAAACAATGTGAAGTAAGAAATAGAAAATAGACGTGAAAACAATGGTGCATATTCAGAATTAAAAAGGCAACTACAAATAAAAAGCAACATGAATTTTTCAAAAAAGCAACCAGAAATAATAAACTACCAAAAACCACATAAAACCCCACATCGATAAATTGCGGTTACAACAACAGAATAATTAACAACATGAAAACAGAACCTGCTTACAGTAGTTCCGAAAAATCTGTCCATAAGTTTTCCAAGGAGCATAAAAGCCGCCCAGAAACGAAACGGCCATTTGCAACAAGGAATAAAAAGAGAAAAGCAAAATAAAAAGGGGGGGGGGGGGGGGGGGGGGAGGCACGAAAGGCAGAGAAAACGATGGAGGAAAGAAGCCCGCTAGAG
>CM054153.1:5049691-5079691 GCA_028751875.1 Rapana venosa | reverse complement strand
AAGCACATTTTCCGTCTACGGACTCTGGGTAGCTGTTTGCCATGCTGCATGTACACTCTGACAACAAAAGTGCACATGAACGTGAGTGCACACACGCACGCACCATCAACAACAACAACGACTACAGCAACAATAATTTGTAGCTACTTTATTGTTTCATGTTAACACTTTGTTGAATTTAAATTTAACTCGTGTTTATGTGTGTGTGTGTTGGGGGTGGGGGTGGGGGGTGGGGGGTTCATGCATGAAAGTACCAACACACATGCCACCTTTCTCAGTCCTTTCTCGGTCCCTTCCCCTCCCTACTTTCAGTTTCACTCATTTTCCACATCCCTTGTCTAATATCACTGAAAGTGAACAGACATTAGATTGAAGACATCAACATCACACCCAATAAATCTATTTTACCAATGGAAGCAAAATATGGCGCTTTTTGAATTGTAATTTAAAGTTATTCCAGAATAAACAAACTGTTCAAGATAATATATCAAGTCAACTTCCTTACGAAAATATATGCGCAAAATGTTACTTTCACCCAGGAAGTGGCTTTATCCGTTCTGTGAGAGTTAAGCAGAAATTCACAAACTTCGAAAATATTTCTCAGTAGCTTTGGATAAAACAATTTTTAATTAAATTACCAGAATTCTATCACTTCTCGTGTGTGTGTGTATGTGTGTGTGTGTGTGTGTGTGTGTGTGTGTGTGTGTTGTGGTGTGCGTGCGTGCGTGCGTCGCGCACACACACGCGTGTGTGTAGTACACGCGCGCTGGCGTAAAAGTTAGTGAATGTGTTTGGAGTTGCGTGAACGCCCATGTGAGAGAACCCAGACTACATATATATATTATATATATATATATATATATATATATATGTATATATATATATATGTATATATATATATATGTATATATATATATGTTGCTTTGTTTGATTTGTTGGCTTCTTTGTGTTGTTATATGCTCAGGAAGAGGAGAGAGAAGATAGAGAAAGACAAAGAAGGATGAAGTGATGTGTCCGCAAATGAAAACAGGTTGTCCAGGGGAAAAAATCGATGTGGGAGGAGACAGCACCATACATATAATGTGTGTGTGTGTATATATATATATATAATTATATACATATATATAATTATATATATATAATTATATATCTAGATAGATAGATAGATATAGATAGATATATAGATATATAAATAGAGAGAGAGACACAGAGAGAGAGAGACAGAGAGAGACAGAGAGAGGCTCACGTGTCTGGCAGCGATCTCCAGCGAAGAGATTGGGACATGAACAGCCGCATCCCTGTCGAGTGCCGCCGTTCTGACAGACAATGCTGCTGCAATCTGGATAGAGAAGAAGAGCAAACCCATTTCAACAGCAAAAGGCCTTCCATCCCAGCCACCTATTGCTTTGTTGGTGTTGTTGTTGTTGTTGTTGTTGTTGTGTTGTTGTTCTTCTTCTTGTTCTTGTTCTTCTTCTTCTTCTCTCAGACTATCTGTTATGGAGTTCATACATGATAGCAATGATGTTAGGATTCAACAGCATGCTGTGAAAAGGGTATAGATGTATGCATGACTTTATCTGCAGGTACATGTTGATCGTGCGTGAACGTATGCCCCCGCACGCACGCACCACACACACACACACACACACACACACACACACACACACACACACACACACACACACACACACACACACACACACACACACACACACACAAAGAGAGCTAGTTTCATTTTCAATTAAACAAAAGTAAGACTCCACTGGCATCGGACCTCGTCTAATATCACTTAAAGTGGAAGGACTTTATTAAAGCGAGGAAGAAGAACACACACACACACACACACACACACACACACACACACACACACACACACACACACACACACACACAGATAGATCGATAAAGTGGGGAAAAACAAGTGCAGGTAACCAGTTACAACTTCATTCTCATCATAAAAATGATTTTCGTCCAAGATTTGAGAGGGAAAAAATCCCTACAAGATAAAGCTTTGAAGGCAGCGTTTGGGACTATGCCGTTAGCCTAACCTGACTCGAATTTCGGCTCCTGGTTGAGCACTCTGCAGAGGTAGGTGTGTGTGTGTGTGTGTGTGTGTGTGTGTTGTTGTGTGTGTGTGTGTGTGTGTGTGTTTTGTGTGTGTGTTTGAGCGTTTTTGAGGTGTTGTGAAGAGAGAGGGAGAAAATAATTCTATCATTCACAACAGTAACTGTAGTCCAAAGAATGAAAAGAGGGAAAAGGCATCGGCGGAAAAACTGTGAGCATATCACTAGCCGATAAAAATAGCTATTGAATGTCGGTTTTGTCAAAACCTTCAACATGATAGATACCATACGTCCATTTAGACTGAGCCATTAAGCAGTTGCTCTTAACATACATACCCCCCACCACCACCACCACCACCACCACTCCTCTCTCTTACACACACACACACAGGGGGAAGAGAGAAAGAGAGAGAAGCTGGAGCCGAGGCACGTTGAATGAAACTTACCAGTCTCACAATGTTCCCCAGTGAAACCGTTTGGACAGAAACAATCGCATGAAAATGTGGACAACGTGCCACCATTTTGACACTTCTTGTTGTTGCAGACTGAAACAGAAATAAACGTTTGACTGTTTTAAACTACAAACTTTATTCTAAAGTCGGAATGCGGTTACCTTAATGATGGGTAAACGGTAGCACACATACTCTCACCGTTTGTAAACCTCATAACTCTACCAGGGGAACGGGGCAAAACCCCTGAAAATTCAGTGACTTTACAAAAATGAACGCACTTTTCAATGATGCTTGGATGATCTGTATTATAACATACTAAAGCAAGCAAGGACAAGAAATGTTTGTCTTTCGTGTGCTGACGTGCAGAGGGGGAATCATGCAGTTTTAGTCTGCTCACAGATATTGCCTGGAAAACTGAATGCGACGCTTGCTCTAAACTGAAGTTTCCCTTTCCATCCAGTAAAACATGGACTGAACACGTTGTGCCTGGCCTAGATGGAGAATGGCTTAAACAGAGCACTGTAGTCATCACTTGGCTGGCTACATACACATCAATATATATACATACATACACATTGAGAGAGAGAGATTGCCCAGGAAGTAGTGCAAGGAGGAATTCAAGCGCAAATAATTCAGTACAACTTCTTCATCATTTTAAAAATATTTTATCAAAGATTCATTTACAAACCCTAGAAATCGGTATCTCTAAATGACATGATTAGAAGGCATTATTTCAATAAAACAATGCCTTTGTCATGACCTGAGTCGTGGGCATTTGTCAGCAGTCCCTGTGACAATTACTGATTTTTCATTGCTTGTATCTTGCAGCGAGACACTTTTAGTAATTCAGAAGTTTCGATCGCATTCTTTAAGACTGCCATCGAAAGATAATGACGAAAAGAGAAAGAAAAAAATGCTCAAAATATACGATGCACAAAAAATAAATATATAATGAAGAAAATGAACTTAAATTGAACATTTTGTTTTATATTTGGGGATCCTTGTGAGAAGGATGCAAGGGAGGTCATAAGGTTTGTATCCAACCGAGTGGTCAATCTTAGCTAGAACAGTTCAACACAAACATTGCCATACACTTCAGTCACAGGCAAGAAAAGTTAAAGAACAAAAAACGAAACTGTCCTATGCCATCCAATCCTGTTGTTTATAGCCTCGCCGACCACAGAGGCCAAATTGGGGAAGTCTGTCACTTAGTTAGAGCTCTGGGTTCAAAGGGTGAGATTTTGCACAGGCGACCATCTTTGCCCACCATTAAGGCAGCCGCATTCCGACTTCGAGGATGTGTCGAAAGATCCCGCCTGTGTGCATGCGTCTTTTAAATGTTGTCATCCGTTCCTACCCGCACGAAATGACCTGATCTTCCGAAAGGCGAAACGGTTTTAACGTGAATGTAAGATGTTCTGCGTGCGTTCACGCACGCACGGTACATCGGTTTGTAGCCAAGTCTCATTCAAAGGACTCTGGAGGGAGCGGACACGGTGTTGATGTTCACTTCAAGGAAGAAGCCCCTTGAACGGAGGTCTGGGTGGTGGTGGCGGCCTGAGCTTGGGCCATCAAATCTCATGCGCGCAACGCTCTGGCTATGCTTACCCCCGCAGAGCATCACAGCGTAGTCTTAGTTGTGTGCCAGCCTACAGCTCGGACAGCGCTTGTAGCGAGTGCGCGCACGCGTGTGTGTAGTGTTGTTTTTGCTGTTGTCGCGTGGTGCTAGTGCAGTGCAGCGCAGTGTATCTCTAGACAATGGCACCCCGCTTCACCCCTACCCTACCAAAAGAAACCCTTGCTCTCCCGAAGCACATGCAGTATTACGTAAACAGTCGAAGTAGCGAGTAGACTGTCCAGCTGAGGCCAGCACACACACACACACACACACACACACACACACACACACACACACACACACACAATTATAAGCCCTTCGGATGAGACTATAAACCGAGGCCCCGTGTACGAACGCACGCAGAACATCTTGCGCTCATGTTAAATCCTGTGCCGCTTTTCGTAAGAGAGGCCATTGTGTGCCGGTGGGAACAGATGACAGAATTCACAAAACTGCATACACACGGGGACTGGATGTAAAAAAGCACGTAAGTGCTTACTCCATTATCCTCGATATAAAAGAATAAAATAAAATAAAATAAAATAAATAAATAAACAGAGAGAGATCTTTTGGAGCACTCCCACCCCCTCCTTGACTGTACACTACTTCTGCATGACAAAATACTTATTGGTCTTGTTCGCTCCGAGTGCAACGTTCCTGCGTTTGCTTTTGTTGTTGTTTGTTTGTAATTGACTGATTTGGCTTTAACGCTCATTGGCGGCTTGAGTTTTCATAACAATCATGTTAAGATAGATAGTTTTTGTTGTTGCTGTTAAAACACAAGTAAACGGATCAACTTACCGATGCTACAGTCAGGTCCAGACAGGTTAGGTGGACACATGCATTCGCATGTGGTAAGGTTCATTGTGCCAGTGTACAAGCAGATTTTGTCTCCACAATCTGTTCAATAGGATAGGATTAATCAGGATGCAACATGAACAAGGGGGCTAGAAAATCAAATGCAAGATCAATAGTAAATGATAGATGATTTGATGCTCTGTAGTCCTTTCGTGTGTGTGTGTGTGTGTGTGTGTGTGTGTGTGTGTGTGTGTGTGTGTGTGTGTGTGTGTGTGTGTGTGTGTGTGTGTGTGTGTGTGTGTGTGTGTGTGTGTGTGTGTGTGTGTGTGTGTGTGTGAGATTTCGTTTTACGTCTCTTCACTAAATGTGATATTAGACACAAACAGGCTAGGGGATGGGGGATCTTGGAGTTAGTTAGGGGGGTAATTTACTAAATCTACAATAAACAAGCAGGATAATGCAAATCTTAAGTACAGAACAGTAAAACTGCAATTTCTAATAGAATGTAACCAATAAACAATAAAACGATATTTTTAAACTATAACCAACAAGAGAAAATATAGTCCACAGGAAGATAGTGTCTTTAGAGTCCACAATAATCATAATAATGAACCAACTGGACTGTGCAATAACGATTTGAAAAAAATATATCTCAGTAGAAGATCATCAGCAGAAGATCATTGAATATCGCCGATGACGCTGACGAGGTAAGAACAGGTTTGCAGCTTTTTAGCATGCTGCATATCAACACTTACACTATGGCCATATATACAAGAGACATGCTCAACATATTTTGTCTTAAAACAGTTCAGTTTCCATCGACAAGCTAGAGAGACAATTTGTTTCATACGATAAGAATCAGTTTCATGTCTTTTAGCAAAAGACTCGCATTTTATTTTTCCTTCATATAAATCTAGACAACCAAGTCTTTTTTCTTCACACTGGGATAATTTTTGCTGCGTTTTTGGAATGAGGTGATAGCATTCTTGTAGTGACAGATGGAGGTTTAAACTTGCCACATCTGTTAATCTTTTTGCCCCTTTTTTCGCTAAAATGTCAACTTTTTAATTGTAATATAATCCAGAATGATATGGAATCCAACAAAAAGTTATATCTGAGCCTTTTAAGGTGATAAGATGAGTTAAATGAAAAATTTCAATGACTAATTCAGATATTGCTTTTGTTTGCATAGAGCTGATGGCTTGAATTACTGATTTTGAATCCACACAAAAAATTATTTGAAAAATAACTTTCGAAAAATCGATTAAGAAATTAAGAGCAATCAATATTGCTACAAGCTCTGCTGTAAAAACTTATATATTCTTCCAAGGTGAAATGAATTTTCCGACTTTAAGTCTGGTATAATGTATGTAGCACCAGCAATATTGTTTACGACTGAGCCATCTGTGAACACTTTTAAATGATTTGAATAGGTTTCTTCCAAATGAATTTTTGCTTGGGAAGATAGTAAATTTATATTACAATTCTTAATTAAGTCAATATACTTAATGTCAAACTGCGCTCTTTTGAGTTCCAAAGTTGGAGTGGGGGATACTTCATCTCTTTTAGCAATGTTTGTATTTGGATTCAGCTCAGCATTTATAAACTTTTGAGATGTGTATGTACCAAGTGTGGTGTTAGAGGATATTGATCTTGTTCTCTTTGGAAAATCACTGTCAGACTTCAGGTTTACTACCGATTGCAAGTCATTTTTAATAGTCAGACTTCTTAAAACAAATTTACTACAAGCAATGCTTCTGTGATTTTCTAATGGTAAAATTCCAGATGCGCTGTATGTTTTTATACAGGAGGCATGGACAGGTAGGCCTACAGCTAGTTTGTATGCTCTACAGTCTATCCTTTGAAGTTTTCTTAACAGATATTTTGGAGCATTAAAAATACTTCTTCAGCATACGTCAAATTTAAACGAAGTAAAAATGTTGACAGATGTATTAAGGTAAGAAAATCTTGATCCCATGAGTGTTTGCTAATAATTTTTAAAACGTTTAAAGTTTTTCTTGCTTTGTTTAGAATATATTCAATGTGACTGTTCCATGTCAGTTTTGTAAGAAAAACTCTAAGAAATTTGACAGTTTGCTTGTATTCTAAAATTCCATTATCTATTCGAAAACTAGGCATTGGCGATGGATTTGACCCATTATTAAAAAGGGCCATGTGTGTTTTGTCACTTGATAGCATTAAACCATTTCCGTTCATGTAGTTTGTTATATTTAATTCGTTTTGATACAACTTTTTGATGTAAATCAAGGATCTTCTAGGAGTATTCTTTTTCATTGTTACATTCATCCACATACATGTATCATCAGCATATTGTGCTTGTTCTACATGTTTAGACTATGTTTTTGCAAGTCATACATTAAGATGTTAAATAACATAGGAGCAATAACTGACCCCTAGGGAATGCCCATCTGAAGGGATTTTGTAGATGAATATGTAGTCCCTATTCTAGTCCTAATTTGTCTCTTTTCCAGAAAATCTTTTACAAAGTTATACAGATGCCCTGATAACCCAATACTCTTGAGTTTATACAATAAGCTAAGTGCTATACTTGATCATAGGCTTTGGTAACATAAAAACATGTAGCTAAAACACATTTTCGCCTGGCAAACTGATATTTTATTTGAGTGGTCAATTCAACAAGATGATCAATAGATGATCTGCCTTTCCTGAAGCCAGCTTGATTAACGGGAATAATATTCCTTTCACAATAGTAAACAAGCCTGTTCAAGACCATTTTTCCAGCAATTTGCAAACATGAGATGTAAGTGCTATCGGCCTGTAACTATTTATACTGGTGTTTGGCTTACTGTTCTTAAGAATTGGGACAATAATTCAGTTTTTCCAGACTTTTGTTAAAGCACCACTCTCCCAACATTTATTAAATATGTTCAGGAGATTGTTCACCCATTTGTCTGGGAAATGTTTAATCATTTCATTTGATATAGCATCAATTCCAACTGACGTCTGCTTGCTTGTTAAGGATGATACAGCGTCTTGTAGTTCATGAATTGTTAAAGGAGCATTGAGAAAATGGTTATTATCAGGAACAGGGTGGTTAAAACTATCTACTTTTTCTCTCTGTTTTCTTAACTCTCTCTGTTTTTCAGATAGACCCTCGTGTGCACTTATCTTGGAAAAAGAATCAGCAAACGCTTCAGCTTTTTCTGTTAATGAAGGGAATTTATTGTTTAGTAAACAAATGGGATAATCTGGATGTTTTATTCCATCTCGCATAGCCTTTAATGGTCTCCATATCTTTTTATTATCATTATGATTTGAAATGCTTGATTTACAAAATGATGTCCAGTGGGATGTTTTAGCTTGCTCTATAACTTGGTTACATCTTATGTTGGCATACTTCATGGCCTTATGATTAGCGATTGATTTTTCACGAATATGTGGTTTGAACATTCTTTTTTTTCTCCCTAACTGCTTTATCACACTCTTCAGTCCACCACACGTTACCTAAATTACTGCATTTTTGTCTACTACTTGTCTTTACTTTAGGCATTGTTTGTTAAGCTACTTTTAAGATGGAATTACAAAAAGACCTGTATAAATCATCAATATCATCCTCGCTTGAACTAGTTACCTCTAGATTTTGAAGAGTGTTTGTGAAGAGGGACCAGTTTGCTCTTTTATAGTTGTATTTTGGGATAATATCTGGGTTATTATTTTCTTCATTGAACTTTTCATTAATTAAAGGTAATACAAATAGGAATGTGATCATTGCCTAGGGTTTCATCATATGCTTTCCACGAACATGACAACCCAAGTCTTGGCGAGATCATTGTTAGATCTATGGCAGTTGACCGATGAGTAGGGATGTCTGTGAATTCTAGTGTATGATCCATCATTAAGTAACACTAATGGTGAAGCCACGATATTTTCAACTAACCTGTTACTAGTCACATTCATACACCCCTTTTCCCAAAATGGTAAATGGCTGTTAACATCACCACCAATTATCCAATTTTCATGTTGGTCATGTATAGTTTTCAACAAATCAGTGTTATCCTTTATAGGGCCTTTGGGTAAGTAGACTGATCCATAATTAACTGTTAGAGATTCTGAAAACTTGATAGTGACAGCACAGGAGGAAATATCTTTTGCATTTTCTGTCACAGGAGACTATTTCAAACAATAGTGTAAACCAATATGAATATATATAGCGGTATTGATTTTTGCCTCTGTCTGTTGCTGTTGTTCACAGATAGGTGGATAGTAAAACTGCTTCAGTCTTGGTAGCTTATTTCTTTTGACATTTAAAGCCTGAAGAAGAAGAACCTGATAGGTGTTTGACACCAAGTGTTGCTGTGAATGATCAAAGTTTGTAACTAGAGATCTGCAATTCCATTGCAAAACTGAGAACTGACTACCACAGCACATCACCATTTAGATTAAAGTCTACTTTTTATGCAGGGAAAGGGGAAAAAACAAAAACAAAAAAGGGCAATGTATTCACGGGAAAAGGAAGAAAACATCAAAAGTAGCACTGACAAAACAGATCTTGTAAAAAAGATCTTTAAAAAATGATATAAACAGTTATTTCTCCGCTTAAACCAAAGAGCATGCCAGATGAAAAATAAGTGACAAAAAAACCCACAGCAAACACACAATTGGAGGTAACAAGTAATCTAACAACATCAACAACAACAACAATCAGGAAATGTTATAGTTTACCCAAGTTACAACTGACAAGTGAGGGAAAAATAGTCACTATTCCTATCAAAGCATTATGACGTTAAGTTATTGCAAAATTACTGTATGCAACTCTTTCTTGTTTTCTTTTTTTTCGCGCACGCGCGTGTGTGTGTGTGTGTGTGTGTGTGTGTGCGTGTGTGTGTGTGTGCGTGTGTGTGTGAGGGAGGAACAAAATGCACACACACAGGTCACCGATTTAAGCCTTTTGTCATTATGAATATCAACAACAAGAACAAGTACTACAATGACTGCAACCACTACTCAGGATAAAGAAGGTTACTGAGATGGTGACAAACTCATCACCTACGACTACTTTTACTACTACCACCACCACTAACAACGATGACATACAAACAAAAACAACTTCTACTTCACCTTTACTACCACCAATGAGAATGACAACGACAACACTGATGACAAAAACGACTTCTTCTACTACAGCTACTACTGATGATGGTGGTGAAGATGACCAAAACCACTACCACGACCTCAACTGCTACTGAAGATAATAAGAATGATGACAAAAACTAGGCTACTACTACTGACTCTGATGACAACGACCACGACGATGATGATAGTGACGATGATGATGCCAGTGACTACCACTACTAACAGAAAAGAGGATGATTATGACCGTTTCGCTACTACTACTACTATCACTACAGTTGATAATGTTGAAGATATTGATGACGAATATAATCCACGCTTACCGCATAGTTTTCCGGTACTGTCACAGTGATTTGGGCAGTCACCACAGGGTACACCTTTTTTATAAGGGGGTTTGTTATCGAACTGACCTACGTCCAACCTGTAGACACAGCCATGCACGCACACGCACGCACGCACACACACACACGCACGCACGCACACGCACACACACACACACACACACACACACACACACAGAGGTTTCCTTCTTTTGTTGTCTTTCAAGAACTATCCGTGCATTTTAAGTTCTACTCTAGTGCGTACGATTAAGAATCTGGTTTTAAAATTGAAACACACACAAACACACGTATGCGCGCAAGCATGCACACACACACACACACACACACACACACACACACACACACACACACACACACACACACACACACACACAAGCGCGCGCGCGCGCACATACAGATCCGTTCGCTCTCTGCTGCTCTGTAGGTCTTATAGACTGTGCTCGCATAAACGCATATAACATAATTATATGCGAGCCTCCCCCTTCTCTCCTCCTCACACACACACACACACACACACACACACACACACACACACACACACACACACACACACAGAGGCTTCCTTGGTTTGTTTCTTGCATGAAAGCTGTTTTCCTCAGTGAATTTTTTTTTTAAAAGACCAAAATCAAAACAAAACAAAATGACTACATACAGTGCCTGTGCATTAGCTTCTACAAGTCTGTAGGCATTTGCACAAGAAACACGCTCGTTGTCGTGTAAAGCAGATTTGGGGCAAAACCTTGCCAGACAAAAACCATGTTTTGTCAGACACCTGTAGCCACAGAAAATCTACGTGCAAACTGTTGAATATTTCGGCGCAAACATCAGGCACATACTTCAGGAGACGGGGCTGAGACACTTTTGGCCCCAGTTCAACAGTCAAGTCCTTGCTCCTGCCTATCTGTCTGTCTGTCTGTCCGCCTGGATACTGCCTGCCTCCTGCCCCTCTTCTAGTCTACTAAACGGCTGTGCATAATTAGTTTTGTCCACAAGATGAGAACGTCTGCGCGGGAGCCAACAACAGCAGGTAAGTGACGTGAAATAATACTGAAAAGTATGGGTGGTACTGGTGGAGGGGGTGGAGGGGGGGGGGGGGGGGGGCAGTCTCCCCCAGGAGGGCAGCCCGAATTTCTTCGTCTGCTGGGACTGAAAATAGTGTACAACAGTGACATTAATAATGACGATAATAATAATAATGATAATAATGCATGGAATTTATATAGTGCTGAAACTTATGAAGCAACAAATCAAAGCGCTCGCATTCAAATCATTTACGCGCATGGGATCGCACATAAATAAGATAAACAGATATCAAATTTACACACGCACGCACGCACGTACCCACGCACGCGCGCGCGCGCGCGCGAATACACTCGCGCGCATGCACAGCACGTTTGGGCCGGGTGATGGAGACAGGGGTGACTGTTAATTTAAAGAGTATGGGTAGATTATGAGGGGGATAGATCTTAGGAATTTTGTGTGTTTTGAGGCTGGATTTGAAAGTATCAAGTGTATGGTTTGGGGCGAAGAGATGGAGAAAGATTGTTCCAGGTTGATACCATTCTCACATTGTGTTGAGAAGTTGCAGTGTGTTGTTGTGTGGTGCTGACTGGTATTGCTGTCTCCTTATCAGGGATTGGAATGTATACTGCTCACAGTCACGGCAGATTTCTCAGCTGGATAGGCTGCTCTCTACAGCCGGAGCGCGCGTCGATTCCGTTCACTGCGTGCATGATGTTTGCTCCATGTGTGTGTTTCCTTAAGACAGTGGTCCGCTTGTTGTTGTTTTGTTGTTGTAACACATGCATTGTTGCATCGGTTTATGGTCGAGGCATGTACGTGCGGCAATCAGTTTATGCTTGCACAGATGCAGACAATATCACCATCAAAACTGCAGCACCAAATTTAGACATTAAAAGAAAAACCCTGTCTCCATGTGAATTCTTTTCAACAAAAATTTGCCAGAGACAGTTCCCATTTTGCCGTGGGTTCCTCTATGCCTTAAATATATATTATGTATGTATATGTATATATATGTATAAACGTGTGTGAGTGTGTGTGTGTGTGTGTGTGTGTGTGTGTGTGTGTGTACTGTCGCCTTAATTGCTAGGCATTCAACGAGATGTTGTGTACCGTGTGGTTGAGAATTATTTTTACTTCAACAAGTTGTTGTGCCTCTTCAAAGTACCCGTTGCGAAGATACGTGCACACAAAAAGAAATAATGTCAGTATGCTGTCCGACCATCCTTTTCTGCTGCTGGTCTGTTGGTCAGCACTCTTTGTCTGTCTGTCTGTCTGTCTGTCTGTTTCTCTCTCTCTCCTCTCTCTCTCTCTCTCTCTCTCTCTCTCTCTCTCTCTCTCTCTCTCTCTCTCTCTCTCTCTCTCTACCCTCCCTCCCTCCTTTTGTGTATCGGCTTGAGGTTCAATAGGGCATGCTACAGAGAGCAATTTATGGATACAACAATCGGTATTTACTATGCATTTTGCCCCGGCGTGCATATCTGTATGTCTCAACTGACCGTATAACATAGTTGCAGGCACGAAAACGAGAGAACTTGTCGCAATCTGCTTGTGCACATCCAATTCGGGCTGTCTCGGCAAACGCCATCTGCATAAAATGACAGAAACAATCAAACCTTCGGCGCATGCAATTGTGTGTGTGTGTGTGTGTGTGTGTGTGTATGTGCGCGCGTGTGTGTGTGCACTCGTGTGTGTGTGCACGCACGCGCGTGTGTGTGTTTGAGAGAGAGAGAGAGAGAGACTAACTAAACGCTTGTTTTTAAAAAATCCAGTTTGAAGTTAAAAGAAATCTGTACTACATAGCATCAACCCTAAAGAAAATAGTGAGAAAAAGGCAGCCAAAATTACACGGCACATCGTTAGGAATTCTTGTCTGTACGTGTATATTAATTTGACACCTACAAGCTCACATGCATGCACACATAGCTACAATCCAAGGCCCTTTGATGTGATACACACATGCGTGTACAATCTTCTTCAGGAACCTTGTGACCACTCTGAGTATAACTAGCATTACTTAATCTAACAACAAAAATAATATTTGATATAGAACTATCTGCGTTTATCTTAACAAAAACATTAAGATTCAATTTCGATGATGATCATGATGATGATGAGAGAGAGAGAGAAGAGAGAGAGAGAGAGAGAGAGAGAGAGAGAGAGAGAGAGAGAGAGAGAGAGAGAGAGAGAGAGAGAGAGAGAGAGAGAGAGAGAGAGAGAGAGAGAGAGAGAGAGAGAGAGAGAGAGAGAGAGAGAGAGAGCGAGATGGGCGATGAGGGAGTATGAAGTAACATGAACCAGTCTGGTTAAGTTTGACAGGTTCAAGATGTAAGTAAATAAAGTGAAGAAACGCGAGGCTTTCCCAGTGCTCAGACTGACTGTATCAGCAGCCTGTGTGAGCCTACACATCTTGTCGTTCATCAGGGAAAACAGTCAGTCCCCTTATGACGTGAAGACTGAAAGGGATCCTTTTTGAGACTGTTTTAGAGGGGGGGCATTGAATTGGATTGGATTAAATTGGATTGTGTACCACTGTCAATCACGGCAGACTTCTCTGCCTGAAATTAGGGATGCTCTTCCACTAGAGCGCAGGTCGACTGCAAGTGTTTTTGTTTTCCTATGAGAGCGCCTTTTTTTTCTAAAGGCCTTTTCCAAGGATAACTCTCTTGTTGCTGTGAATACTTTTACCTGGGCTGAATGTGTAGTGCACTCACGACCTCGATTTATCGTCTTTCCTGAAAGACTAGCACCCCGCGAGTTTGTTTTAATACGAGGATTACAGTTTGGACAGTGTTTCAGTAGCGAAGGCATTGTGTTTTCCCGCAATTATCCTCCGCAGCAGCCTTCAAGCCTTGGGCTAAACCAGCTGAAGTTGAGAGCATAGAAAAAGTTGTCTGATTCTTAATTCGAAAGTGCGTTGTGGAAAGCTTTGGTACCTACAACCATAGCAGATTGCTCTGCATGAAAAGTGAGCTGCTCTTAGGGGTAAGAGTATGCCGACACAAGACCCGCGCCATTTGTCAACACAATCCTCTGCTTTGAGAATGACTATTTTTTACCACAATTTTGCGCTGGAGAGTTCTCTCATTGTCAACTTGTTTGGGGGTTTTGTTTGTTTGTTTGCATGAGCTAACTGACTACTCCATAAAACTAACACCCAGACTGCCATATAGTGTCGGGGAATGGATAAAAACGGTCAGGTTTCCAGTGGGACTCAAACTATAACCTTCCGCTTTCCAGACGGGTGCATTATAAGTAAACCACTGATATACCATTTCACAAAGTCAAAGTTGTTGTGTTATCAAATAGTAAAAACCAGTGGAATGAGATTTCATGCCTGAAAGTAGTGTCCAATGTCGTCTGTGTAATTATCGCCGTAGGAATAGTTTGCCCTCTCTGGCTCGGTGAAAAATTGTCGCAGCGCTCCATCCCAACTCGTGTGACCAATGCCTAGATTTTGACCCACTGGAGCGTTGATCCAATCTGAAAATAAGCAAACGACAACCTGAACAGTGAACAAACAGCAACTCTGGCAAGAAACATACAACACCCTTAGCAGTGGAATCGTCACCGTGACCCCCATCATCATCATCACCATGATGGCATGGAAGTCACCGGCATGACTGTTACTGTTCTCTTCAGTATTGTGACAGGGTTTTTCCCCCACTATCTAAACCCTGTATTGACATCACACTGAGAAACACAATGACATCATCATGTTAACGGTTCCTTAGGCTGAAAAACGAATAACCGACGCATGACTTGAAACGGAACAAGAAAAAATCGGGAAGGTAAGGAAATGATAAAAATAACAATAATGATAATAGTGGCTAGTTGTAGGAGCAGTAGCAGTAGAAATAATAATGTACCTTCTGCACTGAATGGTATCTAATCCCTGAGCGTTTACGATAAAGCATACCGCAACAAGTCTGCTTCACACACACACACACACACACACACACACACACACACACACACACACACACACACACACACACACACACACACACATTATTTGAATTGTATGGTCTAATATTTTTCTGGGGTTTTGTTTTGTTTTTAATTCCACATATGCATATGTTATTGTTTTTCTTCTTTGATTTGTATAGTTTACCATAGATTAGGTTTTTTATTCTATGTCTGCATATACATTATCTTTTTTTTCTCGCTTTTTTTTCTTTAGATAGATGGCTTGACGAAAAAAGCGAATGCACTGCTTATTTAATGTACCATCTGAAAATAAAAGTTTGACTTCGACTTGACTTTGACTTTGACACACACACACACATTTGTTATAGTTATATCATAAACTATATTAGCCTTTACCATGTATTTAATTGTTATCATTGTTTAGCCCTTTTCTGTGTACTAAGTTATTTAGGAATAAATATGCGCACAACCATCAACTTAAGTTCTCTCCCCCCCCCCCCCCCCCCCCCCATCCTCTCCCATTCCCATCGTCTATTATCACTTTGAGCGAACAGGCGTAAAATCAAAGCAACAACAAAAACGACAATAACAACACACAGAGTTGAGTTTGATATTGTTTATAAAAGGTAAATGTGTTCCCATAGCCTAAGTGGTCGTTGGGGAACGAGATGTCAGAGACCTCAGCTTCTCTAGGGGCCAGCATCCTGAGGGCGGCGCCCATCTCCTCTCCCTCACTGCTTTACCTTTCCTGACCTTGAAGAGGGCAGGTTCCCATTTACAGCTGGATGAACAGGGGGACTGCACTGAAGCCAAGGCACTCAAACGTTAAATGGTCACCGATCCTCAGCCAGGCTCAATGCTGTTTAACCTAAGCTTGGGGAAGGCGAGTGCTCTGACTACAGAGCTATCCCGTCCCCTAATGGATTATACTAATACCGAAAACAAAAAAAGGAAAGTCCAGCTGTAGTTGCTATAGCTAGATCTCACGTGGACAAAATCTGTAGTGGCTATGTTAAACGTTTTTACTGACAGATCAGTAGTCGAAAGTGAAAAAAGCCCAAACGAATCAGCAATACAATGGAAATATTTAAAGACTGCCATGTTATAATACCCCACTGTCACATCAAATGTACATGCTGAGTTCGCCTCTGTACATACACATCGGCACTTGTGCGCTTGCAGAGAGAGGCAGACAGACAGAAAGACAAAGAAACAGGAAAAGTAAAGGACGGCACATGGTCTTTTTGACAATGTGTCCAGATCTCACCGGGCTCATTTCGGTTGCGATCGTGGTCAAAAATGCACCTCATGACGACTTGCCTGGCTGTTCTCTCCAATGTTTTGTCCCAGAACTGTTGAATCATCATCATCATCATCATCATCATTATCAGGTGGGTGATGCAGAAAGCGGTCAACAAACACGCAGTCAAAACATGAAATCATTGAATGATACATTCTGAAAGTAGAGAGTCCAAAAAGCCTTTTTTATCATGAACTGCGTAGAAAGATTTTTGCTCTTCTCTCTCTCTCTCTCTCTCTCTCTCTCTCTCTCTCTCTCTCCTCTCTCTCTCTCTCTCTCTCTCTCCACACACACACACACACACACACACACACACACACACACACACACACACACACACACACACACACACACAAATTTTCTCATCCCTGTGACTGCTTTTTCTCCACTCCTAACCATTAGCCGCCATATGCTACCTCTCATACTGTTGTTTATTTCATAAGGTTCATGTATACTATTGCTATCTTAGGGCTGTCAAGTCAAGGTAGAGCGCTGTACAAATTTCCCGTACATGACACATATCATGTGACAATAAGATCACTACAAAAAGAATAGTGTTGCAATCATCAAATAATCCGTATCATCACTTTCAACACAAACACAAAGAGAAAAAAATACACACACTCATACATACATACAGTCATCACTGATATCATTCCCATAATCATCAGGCAAACGACATTGGGTTTATTGTCATCTCCGTCTGAACTCTCGATTTTGCCCTCCTACGTGCCTCTGTGTGTGTGCGTGCGTGTGTGTGTGTGTGTGTGTGTGTGTGTGTGTGTGTGTGTGTGTTCAATTTTACGTCTGTTCACTTAAAGTGATATTAGACGATGGAGGCAGGGGGTGGGTGGGGGAGGGCGCAGCGTAATGAGATAAGGGCTTTAAGTAGAAGAGATACGTGTTGGTATGAATGCACATTAAAAGACTATTCCAAACTGTGTGTGTGTGTGTGTGTGTGTGTATGTGTGTATGTGTGTGTGTGATTGTGTCTGTCTTATTTTGCTTGCGATTATACACATTTGTGTGCATTTGTGTGTTATTGGATCTTAATAAGAGCACCACAGGAATGCATCCTTCACCTTAGCAGGTGCGACTTCACACCCTGTCTCAAGCCAGTGGCAGGCACCTCCCCAGAGAATAGTACCATGTGCGAAAAAAATGCAACACACTAGCCCTTTGTGTAAGGGGGGAGGGGGAAGGGGGGTGTGTGTTTATTCTTTTATTTATTTATTTATTCTTTTGTATCGAGGATAATGAAATAAGTACTCATGTGCTTTTTTACACCCAGTTCCCGTGTGTATGCGGTTTTGTAAATTTTGTCATCTGTTCCCACCGGCACATAATGGCCTACTCTTTCGAAAAGCGGGACAGGATTTAACGTGTGCGCAAGATGTTCTGCGTGCGTTCGCACACGGGGCCTTGGTTTATAGTCTCATCCGAAGGACTTTTGGGAAGTGTAGAGTCTGCACTGATGTTAACTCCAGGGGAAAATATCCCCTTGAACCCCCGACTTGAACCCCCATCTTCTACGCCACGAGTGGTGGTTTGCGTGCTAGTCTTTCAGTCAGGAGATGAACCGAGGTCCCATGTACAGCATTGCACACCCATCACAGGTATAAGAAAGGACGGCAGCAAGGGAGTCAGTTGTGGCCGGGCGATCTCTGATAACAAACCGAATAGCTTGTTACCCATGATACAGAAGACATACCTTAAGGCAGAGTCGTGACGTGCCTTCTCTCTGGAGACAGTAGCCCTAATTTCCCCTAGCGAAAGATGCTGAGACGATTGCGTAAGCGCTAAAGGGCGATAGAAAAGAAAACAACACCACCTACCAGTTTTCTCATGTTACTGGCGCTGGGTTGGATCGTGGCGCGGTATTTGTTGTGCAAGTCTAGGATGTGATCCTTCATTTCCTGGCTGAGCACCGTCTCTCGGGCCGTGCGGTTGGTCGGCAGGCACAGGGTGTGTGTAGGCCTCATCTGGGCGTATTTGGGTTCGCAGTACTGCAAGCCTTCTTCCCCGACCGTCTGCGAAGACTGTCTCTTGACGCGATGTAAGTCTGTTTGGCACACACACACACACACACACACACACACACACACACACACACACACACACACAGAGAGAGAGAGAGAGAGAGAGAGAGAGAGAGAGAGAGAGAGAGAGAGAGAGAGAGAGAGAGAGAGAGAGAGAGAGAGAGAGAGAGAGAATAAGCAGATGACTAATGTTTGTTTCCACAAATACACAAAATGTGATCTGTTTGTGGCGACGTTAGGAAACACTTAACTGTGCGTTCGAAGAAAAGGATTTAATGTATATTTTATCATTAGACTGATAAGGGGGGAGAGAATGGAAGACTGCCTCATCTGTTTGTGCGTTAGGGGGGGCATACTTTTCTAAGGCACAGTTCTGTACCTGTAGCTGAGTATGAAGGCATAGAAGAGGGTACTTTGATAGTTTTGTCATACCTTGTTGGTTGATTTGTGTGTGTGTGTGTGTGTGTGTGTGTGTGTGTGTGTGTGTGTGTGTGTGTGTGTGTGTGTGTGTGTGTGTGTTTAAGAAGCGCCAGTAAGTGATGAAAATATTTGCAACAGCTCACGCTGATATTATATTATGTTGTATTCCAATTTCGAACGAGCAAAGCTCCCTGTAAGTTTGTAGTTTTTTAAAAGTCGCTTTATCTTCTGTGATGTTCCTATGGCACTGTTCCCCGGCCACTCATTCGATATCTTCCCCTCTGTTTAGAAATCCACAGGGAGACTATTAATTTTAGGCCTCCATCAGACCACCCACAAAAATGAATAATACAGTGGCGTTTAGTGATACTTGAGCGTAAGTGTCATTTAAAAACCTCCGTTAAACTTTTTTTCTCAGAAAGAAAACAGGCAGCGTGTGCATCCATAGTTAGTCCAGGCCAACAGCTTGATCAGTTCATTGGTGGAAACAACGCCTATATTGACATGTTCTCGTGCCTTGACATGTTTTGTTGATGTTGTCTTTATCCACAAGCTCCTAGCCTAAAAGCCAACACTCTCCCTGAAGGGAGAATAAACTGTCTGAAACCGGAGTATGAATACCTTTATGGCTAGGTAGGTACTTTTTTTAAAAAAATCCTGCAGCTGCCGTAATGCAAACTTCTTTTCAGTGTGTACTTATGGTTTCACAGCAACTGCCAGTTAGTAAACTTGATTTTATAATTATGTTTTTCTTTTCCAATATCATTTCTGTTGTACAACACTAAATCATTTTCTTTCCAAATATTATTGCGTGGTAATGTTTTCTTTTTGAAAAAACAACAACAAAGTGATGACATAGAAGATTGTTCATGAATAACTACAATAAAGCCAAATAAGCAGAATAACAGCTGAAATTTAAAATACAAAAAAGTGGAATTAACTTTTTTTTAAAACCATGCAAATAGAGACACGTAAGAAATATCCTTCCAGTAAATTGTGCTGAATGCTCTCTCTCTATCTATCTCTCTCTCCACACACACACACACACACACACACACACACACACACACACACACACACACACACACACACACACACACACACACACCACACACTCACTCACTCACTCACTCACTCACTCACTCACTCACTCACACTCACACACACACACACACACACATACACACACGTTGCCCGCTGCGCTGCTTAGTGACTCTTCTCTATAACGAGTTATTGTACACTGGCTTGCCAATGAAGCCGTAATCTTACTGCCAATAGGATCAGCAGCTGTCATCACCACCATCACCATCATCAAAGCTGACACAACGGGCTTCATCTTCAAGTCTCTTCACTCCCACTCTGAAAAAAAAGAAACATCAAGCATTTTGTTTTATTCTTTTTAGTTTCGTTATTTCCCCCTTTTCTTTCCTTTTTTTGGGTCAAATCTCCTCCTTTCATGCTAATCCATATGCAAAATATCAACCAAAGTCCTGTTAAAAACGTTCGTTTTAGTTAGGTTTCTTTTGTAAAAGTTTGGTTGGTTTGTTGGTAGGTTTCACCCCTGTCTTTTTGTGTCTTTGCAAAGTCATGTGTGAGCCTATTCCGTTAGTTATTCTTTCCTCTTTATTTCAAAAGTTTTGTTTGTAAATAAGCAATAAATATTCACAATATTTGGTGTACAAAGTGTGACCTATGTAGCAGCACTACTCGTCACCATCCAAAGGCTATTACTACGAGTAATATACAAAATACAACCGTCCGAACTTAACACAAGTACTTTACTATGTGAGGTCTATGACGAAGACCCTAAAGCAGTTTGCCTGCAGTTCTGATGGCACCTGCAGTGAGTGACCAATTGAAAACAATGCACTACACCAATGTTAAAGCACATTACAGTCAGAAACACTGCAGCCAAGCGAACAACAGTCAGCTAAAGGAACAAACTGTGGAAAGCTGGACAGAAGGTCTTAGGGAAGAAGCCTCCTTTGAAATCCTTGTACTCTAGGAGGAGGGGGGGGGGGGGAGGGGGATCATACTACACCCAGATCATGACTTATGGATGCCTTTACGTTGCTGCTTTTTTCCTTGCCAAGACCTGGAATCGAACGCATGCCAGCCCTTCGGATGAGACTATAAGCAGTGATCCCGTGTACGCACGCGCACAGAACATCTTGTGCGCACTACTCCATTGCTTCTTCCGGGACTAACGCCATTGCGTGCCGGCAGGAACAGATATTGGTGTCGAGTTTAGACATCTCCGAGGTGAGAATGAGGCCACCTTAATGGTGGGCGGCGAATGACGGCGTTTTTGACAAAATCTCACCATTGGTCAACCGCCCAGCTCTAGCCGAGGAACAAAACAAACAGAAGACTGATGCCTCAGGACTGGAGGCATTTCCAACAAAGTCTCTCCCTCCAGTCAGATAAAAAACAAAACTTTATGCTACGAGGACATCTGTGTTTAGTATGAAAATGAGTTTTCTGCACTGTGTTGAGATCACTCTCACCAGCTGTCAGCTGCATCTTAAGAGCCTTTGAAGCCAGCAACACAATAATAATATAATGATAATTATAAAACCACCTTTACGATGAGTCACAGTCGTCAAAAGTGGAGTTATTTTCTCTTTGATTTGTAATATCAATGGAAATGTAAACGTAAAAGTGTCTAAGCTGTTACCATATGTAAACATATTTATGCCATAACAGCAAATCCTTTTTTTCATGGGTTAAAATGAAATGAAGGACAGAAGGTAAAAGCAAAGATGAAAGTATCCCATGGCCTATGCGGTCGTTTGGAGAGTGATGTATCAAACTGCCTTAGCATCTATAGGGGTTTCCATCTTAAGGGTGGCGTCGATTTACCTTCCCAGTCCCTACAGAGGGCAGGTATTCATGTACAGCTAGGTGAACTGGGGGACTTTTACCCATCCGCGAAGTAACCATGCTCAACGCGGCTGAATTAATTAACCTTCGCGAGGAGAGAGAAAGCGTTCTAACCACTGTACTATCCCGTCCTCACTTTAGCACAGGACTGATGGGATGAACTACATCATAATTTTTTGCCTAATGTAGTCCTCCACAGTGGATCCCTGGTCTCTAGGTAATACCTTGTCTAGAAAGCAAGAAGTCGCGGGTTCGAAACCCGTTTGAACCCAAATTTTCCCGTTCCACTAAACATTAAGTGGTGGTTTGGATGCTGGTCTTGCAGATGAGAAAATCAGTCGAGGTCTCATGTGCAACTCACATTTACTGCACGTAAAGAAAAAAGCACGGCAGCAAGAGAGTTGTTCCAGGCATAAATATACATGTAGAAATAAGCCGCTCTCATTGGGAGACATAATATAGACGGGAATATAACACGTAGCAATTCTCTGTGGTGACATGTGCACCCCACCCTAGGAAGAACGCCTTAAATTTCAAATTCTGCTGTGACTGAAAGTTGCATACACTACAATACATGACATATGGTAACCATGTTCCTGTACAAAAAATGTACCATCTATTGAGATAATAAAAAATTGCAAAAAAGAGGTCGAGAAAAAATCCCACAAATAAACATTTTGATAAGATTGCAAATTTACTATGGCGAACGCTTTATCTAAATGCATGACCGATTAAAATAAAAAGATGATAACCGACATTTCAGCAGTAAAACCAGCCGATGTATTTTGCTAAAGACTGTCAGATATATGTCAAAAGTAAAACGATCGTAAACAAAATACTCCGGGAATGAAGAAGACAAAATACGGAAAGAGATAAAAGACACGGCAGTCTGTCGTTGTACTGACAAGAACCGCGAATGATAATTCAACACAAACTAAAGTGACGTCCATCTTTCCGTCGATGATTTTCTCTTGTCGAGGGCTTGGCCGACCTAGGACTTGCAAGGGATAAAGCTGTTTTGTTGTTGTTGGATTACTTACTTTCTCTGTGACTAGGTGGTCCAAACCCCAAAGAGGTCGATCAGAAGATAGTGTAGGCAAGGTTGAACTCCTCTCTCCGTTCCTTCGTTGGCCTTGTCTTGATGTCTTCGAGGCCAGTGGCAGTCGCCGCCTCCTTTATATGGGATTCGCCCGCTCCTCGCAAGCTTACATTCCCACACCTGTACTCATCCCCCCTCTCTTCTCCTCCTTACTTCCCCCTTTGTTCTCTTTCTTTCCCGCCTCCTTCCTCCCCCCCCCCCCCCCCCCCCCCCCCCCCGTCATCTTGTTAGCTACTGTTCGGGTCGTAAAGGTAATAGGGTTTGGGATAATTTTTGGGGTGCTGTTTATTACTGTGTGTATTGAGCAGTCTTTATTCATGTGTATACCCATTAATTCACATGATGCGTTTATGCATGTGTTTGATGTCAGTTGATTATCCGTGTAATCCTTCTTTATGTTAATTATATTGTGTGCTTGCGCACATCAGAGATGCAATAAGAAACATACTTTTTATCGCAACTGACTTCAGCAACAAATTAGAGATTTCAAAGCATCTGATGATGTTTGTGGTGGCAAACGTCTTTGCTTTATCGTATTTTTTTCGTCCAAAAATGTAATGAAAACGGGGGGGGGGATAGACGATAGAATGACAGACTTCAAGAAAAGCACAACAAAGAAAACATGGTTCATAAGAGAGAGAGAGAAGAGAGAGAGGGGGGGGGAGAGAAAGAGAGAGAGAGTGAGAGAGAAAGAGAGAGAGAGAGAGAGAGAGAGAGAGAGAGAGAGAGAGAGAGAGAGAGAGAGAGAGAGAGAGAGAGAGAGAGAGAGAGAGAAACAGACAGAGAGAGAACTAAAATAAAGAAACTGGAAAAGTAGTAGAAAACAGAAAAACATGAATCTTCCTCGGTGACTCGGGATTTCTTCTTGTCATTTAAGTTTAGTTTTAATGGAGAACAGACTTATTCTTTTCCCTTCTTACCATACTACGATTTTCTTGGATATCAGGGCAGTTTAGCTCACCATTGGACTTTTTCTTCATCTCTGTTGTTGTGAAGCATAGAATCGGTGTAAAACCAAACTACTACTGTCAGTTCTAAACCTCACACCTACGTTCAGATTTAACAGTAAATAGACCTCGCTAACTGTTCCTTTTTCACTCAAACCTTTTTCCTGCTTTTATAGTTTTTTCTTATAACTTTGTATTCGTTTATTTCTTGTCGTCTTTTAATCCTTCGATTATAACCTCCTTTGTTTGATCAATAATAAAAGTTACTACTTTTCTTCAAATCATAGTGAATGCGGTATGTCGTTAGAGGGAAGGGGTTAAGTCTCATGAGTTCAAACTAAGATCGTGCTGCGACTATCTGAGCTCCTCTTGTAGGAAATGAGTCTCTGAACCATGATGATGACGATGTAATGATGATGATGATGATGATGATGATGATCCCAAACAATCAGTACAAACACAAGAAGATTTCTACTTGAAAATTCAAAACAAACCTAACTTAACATTCTAGTCACTTGATTCCTTTAGGAGAGAATGTTTAGCTGTACTGAGGAAGCCAGGTATTCTGGGTAATCTATCATCCCTAGATGACATCATACCCCCCCCCCCCTCCCCACAAACAAGTATAATAAAATGATAATGCTATTTTCGGGTAGCAGTGCGTACTTCAGAGAGGCAAATAGGAGTTCGGTATCTCTTCAGTTGTCATTATCACTGCTGTTGGCGTTCCCCAGTTGGACGGACACTCTGAGTGAGGGTCCACCAATTATACATACACCCTCATCACGTCTGCACATCACTGGTGAGGGTGCACACCGGCTGAACACTTTGCGTGTGTGGCTGTTTTCAAATCCATCACTGTAGGCAGCCATGGAGGAGGCAGCTGGCTATGCCAGGAGCTCGCATGACCATTATTGTGTTATACTGCAATGCATTACATAATAATAATAATAATAATAATGTCCAATGCATTACATAGTATTATGCGATACTGTATTGTCTTGTACTGTTTTGCTCTGTTGTAATGTACTGGTCACTATTATATTGTTTTGCATTGTATTGCACCTTGTTGTGTTGCACTGTGTTGGACTACACTGTGTTGTATCATCCTGCATAATGAATGATAATTATAATATATTATACCTATTCCTATCCTGGATATCATACAAACTGGGAAAACACATCAGATGTATTTTGAGCTTATACTTGAATACTAATACTTCAAAGTACCAACCTCTTCCTCCCTCCCACACACAAACACTTTTTGTTTTATTTGCTTTAAAACGACTGGTCCACACAACGTCCATCCAAACATTTTTTATTTTACGACAATTATATTTAACAGAATGGACGGATATTATATACACACAATTAAATGGAGCGACTAGATGACGAATTCTAAAAAAAACAAAAAACAAAAGACATGGCAAGGGTTATAGGAGGCCGCGCGCGCGCGCGAGACTCTGGCCCACACTATGCAAACCTTTAAGGGCAATATCGATCAATGGACACCAGACATGAAATACCATCCCTAGGCACTTCTAACATGAAAGGAAGCTGGTCATATCCAACTTTTGGACACTTTCTTTGACGTGTTTAGGTTTGGGGTTGGATTTTTGTTGTTAGCAATCCACCACCCAGAACGTTACACCCTGACATTTTTGTTTCGGCAAATGACAGTACGAAATGGCCCTCATGGTCGGCGTGGCTGTAAATATCTTGACTGATTGATTGACTGATTGTCATTTTTTTCGTGTTCACCTACCACGTCCTTCACTCACCCAGGTCCACTCCTTTCAGGTATCTAATTTGTCAAAATGAAATCAGTTTTCGAAAGCAATATAATGATAAATAGATAACATTGCGCGCAGCCCCTTCCCCCTCATAAAAAACCCTAAAAACCAAATAAAATCAAAACACACTCCTAAACCCCAAGCAAAAGGCAAGAAAAAAAAACCAAAAACGAGCGAATGCAAAACAAACTACAAGCAGCAAAAAACAAACAAAACGAAACGACTTCCTGCAAACCGCACACTTACTTATTCAAGCACAAATTCCGTCAATCAAATGGACAATAAAACAGCTCTCGAAACATAAATACACTGTGTCAACTGTAGGGACTTCATAATGTTAGATAACAATCAAATTTCTTACCCGATGGAAAGAAAATTAACTGCTGTTTTTGTTGTTAGATTTCGATTCCATAAGTGGTCTTTGGACAGAAGACAACGAAAACTGGCGTCCCCAAACAACAAAAGCCTCTACTATGCGCGGATAACGGCTGTCCAATAACTGTCCTATTTGCCGAGATACCATCAGGGCTATAAAGCAATATCCTTTCCTTTTGTCTTTTTTCTCTGTCGTTCTATGTCTCCGTCTCTTTCTGTATATCTCCGCTGCTTTCCCTTTGTATATACATATATGTATCTGTCTCTCTACCTACCAGTGTGCAGTGTGTGTGTGTGTGAGAGAGAGAGAGAGAGAGAGAGAGAGAGAGAGAGTTTCACAAAACTACAATCTAAGATATGTATCTTTCTGTGTATTTTCCGGTGCTTTATACCGTAATTCATATTTCTTTTCTATTTTGTGAATATCCTTTTTGCGACACAGGCTTCTCATTTGATATAGTAAATAGACATAAACATTTATTCGAGCATGTGCATATGCCCATATTTGGGCATGTGTACGCCTAAGTGTGTGTATATTGAACCTAGGGCGTGGAATGGTACATTCACACGAGAAATGACAGGTTTTAAATGGAACGAACACAGCAATGATAGAACAATGATCCACTCGGTCTGGACTGAAGGGAATATCTCGATGACCTAGGATTGTATGAAAGCTGTCTCGATCTCACAGTTGTTGTACTGCCTGCCTGTTTCTGTGGAAGCGTGTTTAGACAAGAAAAGCAAACACAACATCGCTCTGTGTTAGATAACATCTCTCTCCGCTCTCTCTCTCTCTCTCTCTCTCTCTCTCTCTCTCTCTCTCTCTCTTTCTCTCCCTCTCGCATCCACGCTCTCTCAGTCCTGCAGCACAATGCTCTTCTTTCCACTTATTGTAGTCTCATGTAATCTTACAAGGTCGGGGAGTGCGACGCCCTCGAAAAGAAAAGAACGGGGACAGGGAGGGAGGGAGGGAGAGAGAGAGAGGAGAGAGAGAGGTGTCTGTGTCTGTGTGTTCGTCTGTGTGTGAGTTCGTAACAAACAGACAATTAATGTGCGAATGAATGAATGATCTTTAAACGAAAAGGACAGAAATCTTTAAAACTCCCAGTGGCAAACTGAAGACAGTAAGTGAACGGGCTTTCAGTTTAACAGCACCAAAAATCTGGAATTCATTACCATTCGACTTATGTTATCATTTGTATCGCAACTTCTTTTCAAAACCAATTTCAAGACCCATTTATTTTAGACAGGCTTGGTGGTTTATGTTCGAGTATGTGAGGTCTAAGTAAATGTGTTCATGAATGTACATTATATGAGTGTGTGTACGCATATGCATATGTGTGTGGGGGGGGGGGGGGGGGTGTGTGCATGCTACTCGCTTTTTATTGGGTAATTCTAAATGCTGGAGTGAAATATGTGAGCAAAGCACATTGAGTTGTTAATGTGAAATATTGCGCGTTATCAGAATGATTCATGATTATTATCATTCACTTTTGATATGCAAGGATAGAGACTTTAGGCCAAGCCAAACCTTACAATCTGTCCTTGTAAACATGCGTATGAAAACTCAGTAAAACATGGGGGGAGGTGGGGGGACAATACTAAATAAGACCAGAGATCGACAGACAGACAGAGAGAGAGAGAGAGAGAGAGAGAGAGAGAGAGAGAGAGAGAGAGAGAGAGAGCACGCCAAGGTTTAGTAGCATGCATTGTTGGCATCACGTTGCTTTCTACACTTTCGAACATCCCCTGTTGTGGGCTTTCAGTATGAACAGTATCATCACCTTCTGGAAATGATGTACTAGAAATCTCCCCTTTTTCATCGCCCTCTCTCTTTTTTGTCATTTTTCTTACCCCATATCCCGCCTCTGTTGTTGATTTTCTGCCGGGTTTTTGTACAACTTTCTACTCTTCAGACTTTATAATGATGACATTTTTCCTGAACTGTTTTGTTCCGGTGGCCATGCAGTGATAATTATTATAAACACTGTTATAGACACACGATGTCCATTCTGCAGTGTTACTTGCCACTATGACATTTTCCTCGTGTATGTATTTGTTACTTTGAAGTTTTTAATATCTTGTTTTGCACTCGCTTTCCCCCAGCCAAGTTAAGCAGCGTCGAGCGTGGGTACCAGTTGGATGGGTGACCGTTTGCGCGCCTTGGCTTCAGTACAGTTCCCCCAGTTCACCCAGCTGTAAATGGGTACCTGCCCTCTTTAGGGTCAGGGAAGGTAAAGCAGCGAGGGAGAGGAGATGGGCGCCGCCCTCAATATGCTGGCCCTAGAGAAGTGAGGTCTCTGACGCCTCGCTCCCCGACGACCTTATAGGTTATGGGACTCCTTTACCTTTACCTTTTACACTTTTTAATGGCCTAAGGATGACAAATTAAGTGAAATGGCTGGTGTCCTCAGCCCAGCCAGATTTTATTGGCCTTAAGGGATAAAATAATCCCGATACTTTGCCATTTGATGTGTCTGTTCTTTCCCTTTGGTCCAGATGGACAGTGTTGAATAAGTTGAAGGGATTAGGAGTTGGTTTTGGTGTGTTGGTGTCAGTGTTGGTGCAATCTTGTCATACACCCAGCCCAAGAGCCAAGAACAGGCCCAACGACCGGCAACATACCGGCATCAAGGTCACCTATGTTGGTCAAATATTAGTCCATAAATCTAAAAACATTGGCTGGTTTACACCTCACGTTAGTTCTCCTTCAAGATAGCACCATGTGTCTCAAGCTTACCAGCATATTGGAATCCCACGATAGCTAATGTGAGCCCGGAGTTGGCCTTTGCGTACTTTATTCTCTACTGCAACATACTCGTACACAGACTATAGACCGTGCCCATACTGTGCGGTATATAGCCCATCTGGCTAGGACAATCCCAAGTGTTTTCTCCCTTTAATTCGGCGATTTCATAGAGATGTGGCATATACAGGTATTAGTTCTCGACTTGAACAGGTTGTTTTCTGCATCTGGCAAACACGCAGAAAGAGGATAAGAATGCTCTTAATGTATTAATCCTTGCTATGCTTCCAATAATCAGGTGAGCCTTAGTACAGCATGAATCGTATATTTCATCACAATATGCCCCGATTCATATTCTTAACTATGCTCAGTGTGCTTACAGTACTTGATCATATCTTCTTTGCCTAAACGCTATGGCAGAGTTACAGTTTAGAACATGTTGGTAGAACTTTGAAACGCAATGCGTACGAAAAATTCTCCTCATTCGCGTAATAAATAAGTAATTTTAAACAAACTAAGTAAACAACAACAAACCAATTCATCGAATCCATTTGGCAAGATCCTACTACTCATCAAAGACAGAACAGTAGGGGCAGTAGGTGGGCTTGTGGAGACCGCATTCTCACCATCACAGGACTTGTATGTATGCTATCACTGCAACTGCTTTTGCTGCTACAGGAAGTGCGGTTATTTAAGAAGCAGTAGCATTATTTCTCAAGGGAAGACTTCGATAAGCACACAGCCAAACCACCCTCCTCACAAAACAAGCTAACAAACACACACTACACCAAAATACCACCAACACCCCTTTATCCATTTAGACACATAGTATGCACCAACAGACACACAGTCAGATCAGAGAGAATCCAGGGTTTGGAGTGGAGAGGGGTGGGAGTACCTCTATCAGTGACATTAAAAGCACTCGTTTCTATCAATTTAAGAAGTAATTCAAAATAGGTTAAAATACAAATTATTTAAATCCCACTCACAAATTTATGCACGCGTGTGTTCCCGCCCGCCCGCCCGCACGCACGCACGCACGCACGCACACGCACACGCACACA
>CM054153.1:5017191-5039691 GCA_028751875.1 Rapana venosa | reverse complement strand
CTTCTATGCAAATAAAAAACGAGTTTACATTGACCTGTAATGTAAACCCTTCTTCAATCAGCAGACGACACACATTTGTTTGATCCCAGTTTACCTTTCATCTGCCACAAAGTCGAACAAATAAGGTAAGCTTTTCAAGTTTTTCAAGCTAAACTGTGACACACAAAAGCTGTATCTGTCATACCAGTTGTAGATATGTACTGTACTGCTTTGTGTTGGTTTTTTATGCAGAATATTCTGCAGGGACAACTCTTGTTGTGGGCAGTTGTATGTACACTAAATGTAAACAAGGGACCTCAGTTTATCGTCTCATCCGGAAGACTAGTACCTAGACCTCCAGCCACGTAAATGAGGGATCAGTTCTGGTTCAACCGAGGATTGAACCTACGATTTCTTGCTTTGTGGGCAGGCGCGTTACTACTAGCCCACCCATTCACTGATCTGCACTTGGTTTGACCCCCCTGACAGATAAACACTCTAAAAGCACCAGCCACTTTCATTGCTTGTTCATAATCCATCCATTGTTAAAACGGCCATACCATGTTGTAAAAAAAATGTCAACCGATTGCACTACATCGCTGTTGATCTGTATAGAACTATACAACCGAGTCTGTTTTATCTCTCATCTTTGTGATGCCTGCGCAGCAGGTGGCTAATGGTGTAGTGTATCTCATTACTCCAAGCACCTTATCTAGCCATTTGTAGGACTTTGGCCGTGATAATGATATTGTCAGAATTAACAGTTTTGTATAATACATAGATCTACCTGATGTATTTTGTTCTGCTCAGGGTACTTATCAGTTTAATAGTAACCATACATGGATTGAACTGGGGGAAATGTCATAACGTAATATTGAACAGTGGATCAGTAACGACATGTATACCAAATGCCTATCCATAACCTGTTAACATAAAACTTTTGATTGTCCTTTGACAATGTGCCCTATCCTTTGAGGCCTCCCCCTTCAAATGACAGTGTCTGCTGCCGTATCAAACCGTTAGTTGCACTTTGAAATATCAATACCCATTTGTGTATATAACTAATATATATATATATATATATACATAAATATAGAGAGAGATATATATGTATAGATATATAGATATGCGTGTATGTATGATGTATTTGACTATCCATCTGTCTATTCATCATATATTTACCAATCCATTCTGCCTATAGATATATCAAACATCAGATCACCTATACCTTTACCCTGTAGCCATCACCTCTGTATCTGTTTATCAGTTCATCTTTCAATTAGTCTGTTAACCTAAACTATCGTTAGATTGTATTTATGTGTGTGTGTATGTATGTACGTTCGTATACGTATGTATTTATGTATGAACGTACGTACGTGTGTATACATACATACGTACGTACGATTGTATGTATGTATGCATGCGTGTATGTGTGTATGTATATATGTATGCAATTATATATGTGTATATATATATATATATTATATCTCTGTGTGTGTGTGTGTGTGTGTGTGTGTGTGTGTGTGTGTGTTTGCAGACCTGCACGTGACTTAAGGTCTATACTACACACATTCAGGAAGGAGGTGAAGTAACCCGTGATTCTTGTCAGTGTTGACGGGTTGCGACCTGTCACCCTATTATCATCTCAGTAATAAATAAGATTTTTTTAATATAAAAAAATAACTAAGAGCTGACCAAACATTCTCTTAGACAGTTGAGGAAAGTTTATATGCATATTCTACTCCAGACACATGCTGACATAGCTGTGAATGCGTCGTCTCCTAGTATAATACTAGTAATAGATGTATGCACATTAATATGTTGTAGTGAAAAAACATTGGAACGGTTTGGGGAGGTAAATGGCTGCGACAGAATGAATCGATCGTCTGATGTTATGTTTCAATAATGTGATAGTGTAAACTCACAAAAATTAATTAAAACAATCAGATGCAACAGTATGTACTTTATAACAGCTCTGAACAGTACTGCAGGGAACACTCGAAGGTGGCAGAAGGAGGGGAAGACAGAACAAGTCATGGATGGACAACATCAGAGAATGGACCAGGATGAATGACTCGGCATTACTGCGCAGAGCCGAGGACCGAGATGGATGGAGGAGGCTTACCACGGCATCGTCTTTCGTGTCTCCCCCACGACCGCCAAGGTCACGGGTCTGATGATGATGATGACAATGCACACCATCAATGGCAATCCCTCTCAACACATTCCATCAGGCTACTCATTCTACAGACCTACAACAAAATGTCGATAAAGTAGGGTTCGGATCTTAAAAATCAAATTCTCAAAAACTGTCTTTTAAAGACTGTATCACATAGTCTGGGTTTGGGGTGTTTTTTTCCGAATCTTTGATAAATCATTTTTATAATGATGAAGTTGTTATAATTGGTTACTTGCACTTGTTTTCCTCCACTATATTTTATTTATATATATACATACATACATACATACATACATACATACATACATACATACATACATATATATCATCTCATCTCATCTCATCTTATCTGCTCCCATATCCCCCTCCAGGGTCGTAGGGGCACTGCAGTGACGAACGTTGCACCAGTTGGCTCCATTTGCGGCGGTTGTGGGCAAGATTTTCTTAGTCCTACATGTAGTTTGTTTTAGTGCTAATTTGATCATAAACATATGTTATTTTCTTAATCTATTGATTTTTTGTTTTAGTAAGTGTGGCAGATGGTTGGGGGTATGGGGCAAAGGAGAGGAAGTGGGTGTTGGGCACAGTGTGGACGAGAGGGGTGAGATAGAGAGGGGGGGGAGAAAAAGGAGAGGGAGTGAGATATGTCTTACAGCATGATAATGCCTCTTTACCAGTAGAATATTTTTAATAAACTATTTTTATGATGTAATTTACTGAAAGGCAGTTGTGATAAGATCTTATTCGTAGGTTATGAAACCTGCATTAGTTTGTAGCAATTATTTATAGATTTGGAGAGTTGGAGTGAGAGAAAAGTGGGAGTGAGGATGGTGGGGGGGGGGTGGGGGTGGAGAGAGAGGGGTGGAAATGGGGGAAGGGAAAGATGTCCAGGGAAACATGACCAGATCTCAGAGGTTGGCTTATATTTCATGTGTGGGGAAGGCGATTATTCTGAACAAACAATCAGTAATCACCAGCCGCCATGGCGCAGTGGTTAGCGCCTTGGGTTACGGACTGGAAGGTCGCGGGTTCGATTCCCATAAGAGTCAGGGATTTTTCGGACTCCGGCTGGCTCCTACCCAGAGTAAGTGTGCTGTGGGATCAGTGGGAAGACTGGGACCACACAGTCGAGCGTCATCCACTTAACGGATGCGAGTTTGAGAGTTGCTCAAATTACCTGACCAACACTGCAGGTGTCTGTATCTCTCGGGCCCGGCTGACGCCGGGATATATTTTGATAGTAAGCGTAGAGTACAACCCTGACAAGTAGACTCAAAGCATATGCACTTCCACAGCAGCATCATTACATCATCGTCATTGTCATTGATCATCATGCAATTTTTTTTTTTTTAATTGCCTCTGATTCGGTGGTCCCGGTTGCTCTGGTCTCATGGTGACCTCAGATTCGGTTTCCCCATACATTCTGTGCCTGTGGTGAGTTTGTGTCAAAGCCTTTGGGGTTGGGGGTTCGCGGGGTATGGACGTTGGAGGGACGTTGTGGTGGTTGTCACTTCGGGTGGGCAACTCACTCAGTCTGGCTCCGTGACTGAGCTAATAGTGTCGTTAGTAGGGGGCTTAGTAGGTGGTGTCCTGCGTATGTTAGCTCAGAACAGGCACCACTGAACACCACCAAAGTGACCCAGCAGAAGTGCAGGGCCCCTCTGGCTGGTGGCCCCACGCCGGCCTGATAGTGATGGGCTCCCCGTGGACTTCCGACCCTGGGGATGAGACATAACAAATCTGGGTATGGCTGTGGCAGGGAGATTGAAATGAGCGGCGTGGGAACAGCAGGCCTGGGGACGACACAGAAGATGAGGCAGCCAAAAAAAATCTACTAAAAGTTGGTTTTACTATTGATGTTATTCATTCAGCCAGAGGAAGCTTCAGATAGAAGTAAAAATTTGATGTGTAAAATATAAATAAATGAAGCTGAACACAGTTGTGTTTTTATTAATATATATAGTGCCCCTACGGCACCGGGGGGGGGGAGGGGGGGGGGGTTACGGGAGCAGATCAGATTATATATATATATATATATATATATATATATATATATATATATATATTCTAGCATTCTTTAATATACTAGAGAATACAGTTTGTTCTTGAATACGTTTCTATCTTCTTGCCCCTTTTGTGGGCTCTTTATTAACAATGTTACATAAACTACTTTTTTAAACTTCTTAATAAATGCTAATGTGCCATGGTTCGCATCTCCCTTTCATGTATTGGCATAATGGAAGCATCGAAGGTTTCTCTTTTTTTCTCGTTTCTAAGCAAAGTAAACAAGCCCTTAAGCGTATTGTCAATTACTTCCACTAGATTGGAATGTTCATTCTTGCATGCAAGCTACAAAGCAATCATGCGTGCTAACCTGATGTATATATAAGTACCTGTAAGTCATCCCCATCTCTTTGTGTCGAAACTGAATGGGCTGTCTCTTGTCATTGTATTATTGAAGCAGTAGTGCTTTGACCACTCGGTAGCCATGAGACAGTTAAGACAGTGGGCTGTTTTCATCGCCTATTTGTCCTGTGTGTGTGTTTGGTTAGGGAATACTTCTTCAGCTCATCAGGTGATTTTTTTTTTGGGGGGGGGGTTGCATATATATATATATATATATATATATATATATATATATATATATATATATATATAATATATATATATACGTGTGTGTGTGCGTGTGCGTGCGACACGCTTTTATATGCTTGTTTATATAAATGTGTCCGTGTACAAGCTCATGGTTTTTTTTTCTAACGAGCCGGTTCACAAACAGTTGAATCGGACATCTTTTGAGTTCTGTTTTCCTTTTTTCCTGTTTTGCTTAAACTCTGTTTATAATTCATATATAAAACAATTTTAATGCAAAATATGTACTTTGACACTAATCTTGTGCTGTTCAACTGGTAATACTAGCAATTTGAAAACATTAGGTGCGGTGCTTCACAAAAATAATTAGATATTTAACAAAATATTCAACGTGGGTTTCATCTCACAGAACCTTTTAAAATAAAGTTTGCCCTCTCGTGTGTTCGGTTAATTGCCATTCATCAGTGTGCAAGTAGGCTTTATCAGCAAACAAAGCAAACGCTGCAAAACCTGTAGGGGAAATAATAACTATTTACTGATGTAATGTGTTAGTGCTCTGCTTCTTTTCACACTGCATTGTTTCTGTTTTAGTTTAGCGAAGAAAATATGCATGTGGATTCAGATTTTTTTTTAACCCAATGAATTTTGTTAATAGGAGAGGGAGAGAGACATAGAGAGAGAGAGAGAGTGGTAGTAGTATTAGTTGCAATAGTAGCAGTATTGACAGCAGCAGCAATATTTGCAGCATTAGTAGTAGTAATAACAGCAGCAGAAGTAGTAATCGTAGCAGTATGGTAGGAAAAATAAAGCAGGACACTGAGCTGTGCCATAAGAAGGTCATATGCAAACAGTTCATACACGCACGCGTGCGCGCGCACGCACGCACACACACACACACACACACACACACACACACACACACACACACACACACACACACACACACACACACATTGAAAACCCACCACATGGAATGATGCAATAATCTAGAAGCATGTTTCTTTGCAGGTAAAACGGTCAGCGGCAACAAGTGGGTCCACAGCAGCAGCAGCTTCGTTCGCAGAGACGGGGGTCGGACAACTGACGGTGGTGACCGATCATGGAGCTCCAGTTCAAGAACACGAACACGGACAAGAAAGTCACGTAAGAAGACCGAATCTCTCTCTCTCTCTCTCTCTCTCTCTCTCTCTCTCTCTCTCTCCCCTCTCCTCTCTCTCTCTCTCTCTCTCTCTCTCTCTCTCTCTCCTCCTCTCTCTCTCTCTCTCTCTGTATGTGTGTGTTCATGCATGTCATGTTTTATAACATTTCAGAAAAGGAGTGGAGTATGTTATTACAAATTGGCCAAACATTATGCTGTGATAGCTGTTTTCATTGTCAAATTTAACATCCATGCACACGCAAAACCTTCAGATGAGACACTAAACCGTGGTGATGTGTGTAATTGTTTGCGTAACATCTGCACACTTTAAAACCTGGCCCATCTCTCGATCAAGAGAAGGCCAGCAGTGGCGGAATTCATCAGGGAAAATACCTAGCATGCAACTTCCGATCTTGAGAGGGATGGGCTTCACCAGGTTCTGCTTGTTTAAAACTCAGTGCCTAAGAATTACGTGCCGTGCCCTAACAACTCATCAACCAGTTAATGGAGAAGTCACCGTGTGCATATCATCAGGCCCATAGTTGTTTGCTCCACTCCACTCCTTTTCTGAAATGTTATAAAATGTAAATTTGAATTGTATTGGAAGGATGTTTAAAGTACTTTCTAACCCGTTTACTTTATCATCAATAAAAACAGTGCATCAGTATTAAGGTGGCTTCAAAAAAACCGGTCACAGACATAGAAGATACAGATTGAGTCATTCAAAGTTTTATGGCCTGTTTTATTTTTCTTTGCTCATTTATTAATCCATGAGTGTTTTGTCAAGAAACGACAAAAATAAAACAGGACCAGCCACACTTTCTCAGTGGTATGACAACTGGGTTCCTTTACTGCAAAATGTTTTTGCCTTGGATGAATTGCCCAATAACTTTGTATGTATGCGCTTGGGGTTAAAGGGGTAGGGATTTCCTGTGTAGTGGGAGAGAGGAGTGTTAGTCCTCAAAAATATTTACTATAAACAGCCACAAATTCTTAGAATATTTTGGTCTGTATTTGAACTGCATTGAAGTAACTGCCTTCATCGAGGGATGAAGGAGCGGAAATGAGAACAAGCATATACAGAGAGAGGCAAATCTATGAGAGACTGAAAGTTGGTCCTGATTTTAATTTCTGATTTCCTATAAGACAAAATGCTTCATAATGTCGCACTAGTTTAATGTTTCAGGATCAGTTTTGAAATTAAACTGGTTGTTCTTGTTGTTAACGTTGCACTTTCATATTGTGCGCTTATTTTACTTTACGTCTCAGAATTTCTAAGTTTGATATAGTAATAAAGCTAATCTTGAGTTTTTAGGCTACACACAACTCATATTACTGTCAGTACTATATGTGTTAAACAAATTGCTAGTGATGTGTCGGAGAAAGGCTTAAGTAAACACACACCAGTGTACGTATGTTGGTGATGTCCATTGAAAAGCATATCGAGAGAGTCGACTGTTTTGATAGATTTTGACCATGTGTACCTGGCGTGTTTCTTTATTCTAGGCAGAACGGACAACTGAATTATTTGACAAGTCAGACTGGGAAATCATTCTCCAAGAGCTGAAAGAAACTGGGGTAAAATTTCTCTCGGTCTCTGTCCATGTCTGTTTGTGTGTATCTCTCTCTCGCTCTCAGACTCTGTCTCTCCCTCTGTGTTTAAGCGTGCGCATGTGTGTGCATGCGTGCGTGTATGTGCGTGTGTGATGTATGCAGAAATCTGATCATTACATCAGTATCAAAAACAAATTTTTGTTTAACAATATTTCTACACACACACACACAAACACACACACACATACACACACACACACACACACACACACACACACACACACACACACACACAACACACACACACACTCGTCTGATATCACTTTTTGGTCACACACACACACACACACACACACACACACACACACACACACACACACACACATATTATTTTACTTCCTCATAAAAACGCATAGTTTTTAACCTTTTTGAATTTAGAAGATGCTTGCCACCGATGATGATGGTGATACATACTTAGAGGCCATATTTAGAGTTTAGATGACAAGGCCAGGTTACATGATAACACCTTGGCATTATTGATGACTTATTTGTGGAACTGATAGATTGGTCTTCACTTTACTGAACCCTGTAGTACAACGACTTTTCCAAAACTTGTTTAGCACTCTTACTGGTTCGCTTTTAAAACGTTTTCTGATTTTATTATTTTAATGTCAGGCTGAAACCTTGTTAACCGGTAATGAAGTGAAAAAATGCGAACCAAATTAAATGCTGAAATCTGCATCGCGATTTCAACAGCAAGATTGTTACCAGAATAGTGTACATGGTATTTGAAAGAATGTTGTTAAATCAGTCCAAAGATAACGGAAGAAATCCCTTTGATCACAAACTTCCTCCGGGTTTATTTCGAAGTTACATTTGTTATTTGTTTACATTTTGCATTGTGTTGTTGTGGCTCATTACAGTTTACATTAGGTACTTCCAAAACTACTTAAAAAGTTATTTAAGGTCTTTCAAAAAGCATAATCTAGCTCTTAGAATATGGTATAAGAAATATTGTTCTCTATACTTCAGTGTGAATACCAATGGTAAGTTTGAGAGGGGTGGGGGGGAGAGAGCGTGGTGTTTGAACTGAACTGCATGTTGAAATCATTGTGTACCAGTTTGATAATAAAATAAACCAACATCATTTATTGGTTTCTTCCACCAGAATGAAATCGATGACGGCAGAGATGACTACATTCACGAAGAACACCCTAAGCAAAGAAGGAGAAAGCGATTCGTGTCGAACAATACACGATACGTTTGGCCGAAAGGAATTGTTCCGTACGACTTCAATATGAATGCCACCGGTAAATAAAAAGAGAGAGCGAGAGAGAGAGAGAGAGAGAGAGAGAGAGAGTGTGTGTGTGTGTGTGTGTGTGTGTGTTGTGTGTGTGTGTGTGTGTGTGTGTGTGTGTGTGTTGTGTGTTTGCCTTTATTTAAGAAGCAGGAAGTGGGTAAAAGGTAATGAGGCATAAAACTTATCGCAAAGTGAAACAATTAGAGGAAGAAATGGGAAAAATCTGTCATGCCATGAAGTAAGTGTGGGTATATAGAGTATACAGTTATTGCGTATGCACTACAAACATTAAAAAAACAAGTATGTGTTCTTTTTGAAAGAATGTGGGTGGATTCTCTCTGCTTTTGTTGTTTTAATACTCTCTATGGTAAAAGGGGACGGGATAGCTCAGTGGTCGGAGCATTCGCTTTCCCCCAGCCAAGTTAAGCAGCGTCGAGCGTGGTTACCAATTGGATGGGTGACCGTTTGCGCGCCTTGGCTTCAGACCAGTTCCCCCAGTTCACCCAGCTGTAAATGGGTACCTGCCCTCTTTAGGGTCAGGGAAGGTAAAGCAGCGAGGGAGAGGAGATGGGCGCCGCCCTCAATATGCTGGCCCTAGAGAAGTGAGGTCTCTGACGCCTCGCTCCCCTACGACCTTATAGTTATGGGACTCCTTTACCTTTACCTTTATGGTAAAAGGGGAACGCGATAGCTCAGTGGTCAGAGCACTCGCTTTCCCCCAGCCAATGTTTAGCAGTATTGAACGAGGTTACCAATTGGATGGGTGACCGTTTGCGCGCCTTAGCTTCAGTACAGTCTCCCCAGTTCACCCAGCTGTAAATGGGTACCTGCCTCTTAAGGGTTAGGGAAGGTAAAGTAGCAAGGGAGAGGAGATGGGCGCTGCCTTCAATATGCTGGCCCCTAGAGAAGCTGAGGTCTCTGATGCCTCGCTCCCCTACGACCACATAGGTTATGGGACACCTTTACTTTTACCATAGTAAAAAAAAAAAAAAGCCGCAATGTTTGCAAAGATAGTAATGTTTACCCTTTTTTTTAATTAACATAATATAAACTGCTTTACTCACCAAATGTAAAAATGGTAGGTGGTAGTGTTTAATTATGATAGTTAATCATTATTTCACTGTCAACTGCCCCCGCTGTTTATAGTCAATGAATTCATCACTGTTGGCCTACCATTTGCTAAATGCAGAAGCATGTCATACCTTCAGTAACCGTCGTTGATGTGCAGGTGAGTTCTATCGAGACGAAGCTTTAGCATCGATGACCAGATGGCACAAGTACACCTGCATTCGCTTTGTACCCTGGGTGTTGGGAGAAACCAAGGAGAAATACGGACTAACGGAAGAATCTCACGTCACCATCACAAAAGGAACTGGGTAAAGAATAAATATCAGTTTATTCGCGCGGTATTCAGCCCGTTAGAAAGTTATCTATGACTTTATGTTGACGTGTGAGTGACGGCATAGCGTGATTGTGTTTCATGGAACAAGTAATGGCATAAGTCTGGGGGTTTTCGTGTCATAATTATTTATTTTCAGAACTGTTTGTTTGTTTGTATACAATTGGGGGTGGGGGGTGGGGTTCAGATAAAGGGTGATGGTGATAATTCATTTTGCTCTTGAGGCAAATAAGTTCACTATCAAGCTGCTTTCAGAAAATATTTAACAATCTACAGTGATGAAAGCAGCAGGATGGTCAAACAACCATATATTTATTAGAGTCGATAAAAGATAGAATGTGAAAATGTTTGGACAGACATTTCTTGGCGGCAATTTTTGATGGCTATCTTCATGATGCATAGTGTGTTCTTTCATGAAGTTAAACAGTGCCACATCAAGACTGCATGGAGAAAACGAACTTTTCTGTACTGGAGCGTTGTTACCTGTGGTAATAGTTACAGACAGTTACAGTCTTGGACTTTAATTGTACTTTTGATGATATTTGCTCTGTGTGATACTGGATACACAGCGTGCCCACTAGATGCTCTAGATTCACCTGTCCCAACATGATACATTTTAAGGTTCAACTGGCCTTATGGCGAAAAGGTGTCATTTCATTTAAATTACCATAGGATTGTTGCTAGGAAGGGATAGGGGCGTGCCCACCTTTGCAACAGCCTCGTAATAATAGTGATTGAACGGACCCTCCCCTCTGTCTGTCAGTCAGTCTAAAGGCCATCATCAGCATCACAGATCCCTTCACCAAGAGGGTCATGGACGGGACGCGTTGGTCAGTACTTAAATCCAGGCTGATAAGTATGTCCTCAGCGCCCTGTCAAAGCTTTGATGCCCTACATCCAGTTCTTCACCTATGTGCCCCCCCCTGCACCTTCCTCCCCCAAGTGTCCCCAGCAGGATAGTATTGGCAAGATAGTTAAACGGCATCTTACTGCCATAAGGCAGTGGTGGTTAGAACATTGCGCTCGTAGTCTGATGGTCCGGGTTCGAATCCCTTTCACGGGGATAATTCCCCTGGAGTTAACATCAGTGCCGACTCCACTCTCCCCAACAATCCTTTGCATGAGACTATTAACCGAGGCCCCATATGCGGACGCACGCAGAACATCTTGCACACACGTTAAATCCTGTTCCGCTTTTCGAAAGAGTAGGCCATTGTGTGCCGGTGGGAACAGATGACAAAATTTACAAAAACGCATACACACGGGTACTGGGTGTTAAAAAGCTCATGAGTGCTCATTCCATTATCCTCAATATAAAAGAATAGATAAATAAAAAGATAAAAATAGAAAGGCCAGTTTAATTTTCAAATTATTTCTAAACCTAGAGGGAACAGGTATTGAGATGTTTGTATAGCATGTTATTTCATCATAAAGCAAAATTACCCCCAAATCTAGAGAATATGTACCGTACTGTTTGTATAGCATGTTATTTCATCATGGCAAAATTATTTTTAAAATAGAATATGCATCATACTGCTAATATATAAAATTTCATAATAAAACAAAACTATAAACTCGGAGTAAATAGGAACTATGCTGTTTGTATTCATGAAATATCATCATAAAACAGGAAAAAGACCCATGACGGAATATCGGTGGAAAGAAAGAATTAAGCAATATTTTTATTTTTTATTTATTCTTTTATATGGAGGATAATGGAATGAGCACTCATGTGCTTTTTTACATCTAGTTCCCGTGTGTATGCGGTTTTGTAAATTGTCATCTGTTCTCACCGGCACACAATGGCCTACGTTTTCGAAAAGCGGAACAGGATTTAACGCGTGCACAATATGTTCTGCATGCGTTCGCACACGGGGCCTCGGTTTATAGTCTCATCCGAAGGACTTTGACATTCAGTTCGATTTTTTGGTCAAACTGGGAAGAAAGGGCGAGGCTGGGAATGGAACCCAGAACCTCACGGTTTACTTGTATAAAGTATAATAAAGTACTTAAGAAGAAAAAAAATTTTGCTTTGACATGTTAGCCCAGAACTGCTTGACGTGTTAGCCCAGAACTGCTTTAGAAACTTCTTAGTTATTTCTTCTTCGTCGTCGTCGTCGTCGAACGCTCAGACAGCAATTATTGACTGCCACATGTGCGAAAATGCGTTGCACTGCCGCTAAGCGCCCGACAAGTCGGGCCCAGTTCATCTGACTTCGGCGGAGGAGAGAACTGTTATCGTAAAAGTCTTTTGGGGGGGGGGGGGGGGGGGGGTGAGCAGGAGACTGGACCAAGAAGGCAGAAAATAGGCAAGGAGGAGGCGACAGGAAGAAAAGGAACAAGGCAGAAGCAAGGAGAGGGATTATAAAGAGGAGGAATTCCTAGCACAAAATTTCCAGAGGGTGGGGATGCTATTTATACTGTCAGGCCCCCGGCATCCCCACGGGGGGAACCAAGTTATTTGAATTCAGAGAAAAACGAGTAAATAAATGTCTAGTTGCATTTTTGTGTGTGTCTATTTGCATTTTTGTGTGAACTCTGAGTCATTGGAATTCACAGAAAAGTGCAAAGAGACATTTCTTTACTCGTTCATGCATGCGTATTGAGGCAGAACAACATTTGTATCGATTGACCATTCGGTCCTGCTGCTGCTGTTGTTACAGCTGCGCAGCTCATCAGGGCAACATTCACTCCAAGAAGGGACAGTACAACAGCTGCTGCCGCAGGGTAAGTCTTTGTAGTGTCTGCAGTCATTAACGCCTTGTCTTCTGGGGACGGGATAGCTCAGTGGTCGGAGCACTCGCTTTCCCCCAGCCAAGTTAAGCAGCGTCGAGCGTGGTTACCAGTTGGATGGGTGACCGTTTGCGCGCCTTGGCTTCAGTACAGTTCCCCCAGTTCACCCAGCTGTAAATGGGTACCTGTCCTCTTTAGGGTCAGGGAAGGTAAAGCAGCGAGGGAGAGGAGATGGGCGCCGCCCTCAATATGCTGGCCCTAGAGAAGTGAGGTCTCTGACGCCCCGCTCCCCTACAACCTTATAGGTTATGGGACACCTTTACCTTTACCTTTACCTTACCTTCACGCTAGGGAGATTATTGCTGAAACCAAACAACACAGCACTTTGTAGTGGCTCTCCGCGCGCGTGTGCGTGTGTGTGTGTGTGTGTGTGTGTGTGTGTGTGTGTGTATGTAGTGTGTGTGTGTGTGTAGTGTGTGTGAGTAGTGTGTGTGTGGTGTGTGTAGTGTGTATGTGGGGTGTGGGCGGTATTGTGTGTAGTATGTGTGTGTGTTATGTTTTTGTTTTCTTTTGCTTTGCTTTAAAAAAAAAGTCTGACTTAACTGCTTCATCATCAAAAAAGACTTCTCTCATGGAAGTAAACTGTTTGGGTTTTTTTCTCTCTGAACCTTTCTTCAACCCTTTGCTCTTGTTCACAGCTGTTATGATAGAGCCATCTGTAAAGCCACTTTCATATTGGGGCCAGCTGTAAAGCCACTATCATAATGAGGCCTGCTGTAAAGCCATTACCGAAATGGGGCCATGATTTATGTATTTAAGCAACAATCATGTAAAGAGATGTTTAGATTGTTTTTGGTTTGGTTTGTTCTGAAGAGGCCTTTTACCAGAAAATCGAGAAATATGAAGTTTATATCAAGAATATCACACACACACACACACACACACACACGCACGCACGCACGCACGCACGCACGCTCGCACGCACGCACGCACACACACACACACACACACACACACACACACACACACACACACACACACACCCCGCGCACGCGCACTCTCTCTCTCTCTCTGTGATTTGTATTTTTTAATGTATTATCGATTTTCCTCTTTTTACTGGTTTAAGTTTATGGTAAAGGATGCAATAATGTAGTATTTCAGTATAATCATTAAGAAATTTGTTCTTACATAGATGGCTTGATGAAAAAAAGCAAATGCATTGCTTATTCAACCTACCATCTGGAAATAAAAATTTGACTTGACTTGACTTGACTCTCTCTATCTCACTCTCTCTCTCTCTCTCTCTCTCTCTCTCTCTCTCTCTCTCTCTCTCTCTCTCTCTCTCTCTCTCTCTCTCTCTCTCTCTCTCACTCGCTCACTCACACTCACACATACACGCCCAACACATTACAACAGAACACAATACACTGATAGTAAGATCAAAATAAGGACATCATTATTATAGCAACTTTCTGAACACAGGTGTATCAGAACTGCTGACTGCAATACTGATAGACCGACGCACGTCTCTGCTAGTAGATAGAGGTCGTTAACCTAGCGGGAGTGGTGGCCGCCTCATCCCAGCCACAATATCAGCGCCCTGAAGCAGAACTAGATACAATCTTGCACCCCCGACCGAAACATGTCGCTGACCAACCGCGTTTTAAATCAAAGGTACATTAGTGCCCCACCTTTTATCTTTGCAGATAGAATCTACATAGATGACGAGATTGGGATTGATATTGATTAGTCCCCTGATTTAAAGAAGAAAAAAGAACGAAAAAAGCAGTGGTATGTGTATGCCTTCAAGCGTACACTTCTAAACAATTGACTTCTTGTTTTGGTTAAAAATCGTAGAGACCCGTTGACTTTTTCTGTCAAATGTAGCACAGGTAGGTAATTTATCGTAGTGAGCAGAGTTTAAAATTGTTCGCAAAGAAAGAGAGATAGAGAGGGAGAGAGAGACAGAGAGGGAGAGAGAGATAGAGAGGGAGAGAGAGATAGAGAGGGAGAGAGAGATAGAGAGGGAGAGAGAGACAGAGAGGGAGAGAGAGATAGAGAGGGAGAGAGAGACAGAGAGGGAGAGAGAGAGGGAGAGAGAGAGGGAGAGAGAGACAGAGAGGGAGAGAGAGATAGAGAGGGAGAGAGAGATGGAGAAAGAGACAGAGAGGGAGAGATGTAAACAGGCCCGTCCCTGACGACAGAATGCGGCTAGCTTAATACATTTTTGTGGGCGAAAAACAGTTGCATACGTAAACATTGGTGAACCTCGTAAATCTAGCCGAGGAATTAACCCCCCCCCCCTTCTCGCCCCCTCAAAAACAAAACAAAAAACTAACAACAACAGCGACCCCCCCCAAAAAAAAACAAAAAACAAACCAACAACAACCCAACAACAACAACAAAAATCAGACCTTGACAAGGTATGACGGAAACGAATAGTTGTCATAATCGGTCGTATCAGCTATGTGAATACGCATTAAAAATTAACAAAACCGCATGAAATCTGTACACGAGATACTGTTATCATTTTTTTGTGGTAACAATACTAGAGCATGCCTTTATTAAATATACACTTATAAATGAACAGGTTAGTGTAGTGTAGTGTAGTGCAGACCACTGTGTTGTGCTATGTTATTATATATTATATCATTTCATACCATACTATTTTGTAATATATTGTATTATATTATTTGGGCGTGAGGTAGCTTCGTGTTACAGCATAGCTCTCGATTTGACGGCCCGGTTTCGAGCCACCATCAAGACGGGCGTTCGTTCACAGGCATGTTTCCCTTGGAGTTTGCTTCAGCACTGACCACACTCCCAAGAAACTCCTTCGAATGAGACTATAAGCTGAGGTCCCATGTGCAAACGCACGCAGAACATCGTGTTGCACACATTCAAACCCGTTCTGCCTTTCATAAGAGAGACCCTTTGTGTCGATAAGAATGGATGACAACTTCTGGTATCGTGCTAACGCATTGTCCCCTTGTCTCCATCCCTCCCTATCTATACTAGTTTATACGAATAGAAAGGGAAATAGTGTAGGGTTCGCATCCACTCTTCTTTTTTGTTCTTGTTTGCAGTACGTGTGTACCCACGAGTTAGGCCACACCCTAGGCCTGTGGCACGAACACCAAAGCCCCCTGCGTGAAAGCATCATGAAGCTGGACAGGAATAGAGTGCCTGGAGGTTAGTATCTACAGAAACACAGACACACGGAGATGGGCATGTGGAGTGTGAGAGGAAGGGAATGCGGGAGAGAGAGAGAGAGAGTGGTGTTCTCTTCTCTCGTTTGCTCTACACCCTCAGATGTGTCCGGGAAAATAATGGCATATCCTTTCCAGCTCCTATCGTGGGTCGTACAGCTTGGTTTGCAGGGTTATTTCCGTCGGCCACACGATCTTTCTTAAGTTGCTGTAAAGCGTGCAAATTTGAAGGATGTGTTAGCCAACCTGGTTATCTTTACCACAGGCACACAGAAGAGAAGGAACAAGCTTCGGTTTACACAATTGATGATTTAGCCTGCTGTGTTCAGTGCTGTGTCTTAGAATGATGACCTGATTTTCTCTTCTGAGATTGCAGAAGTCATTCTTCTCTACACTGGATCGGGCCATTGATTTGATGGATGATCGGGTTTTTTTTCCCCTTAGAATGTGAAGCTGCTTTCGCCCTGTTCTTTCTGTGCGCCCTATTTTGCTAGTTCATCAGCCTGTTCATTGCCAGGTACACCACAGTGAGCAGGTATCCACTGCAGTGTAACATGTTTGTTTCGTGTGAGGTGCTGTAATTCCAGCTGGAGTTTTGTTTCTTAGTCTGTGGACAGGGCTTGTAGGACTGACAGGGAATGTTTAAAAACAAACACTTGCTGGCATTCCTCTTTAGAGTGTCTGACCATGGTGGCAGCTTGTTTCAGGGCTTGGGATTCTGCACGTAGTTAGTGCAGTGTGTCCCTGTTGGGATGTTTGCTGTTTCCACTTCTCTGGAGGGGTACTTAATCAGCACTCCTGCTCCTCCATTGGTGACAGCGTTGGTAGCTGATCCGTCTGTGCAGACGTGGATCCATGCTTGACTGTCCTAGGTAGTAGTAGTCTTCTGCCATGGCCAGGGTGAGTGCCTTCTTACTAGTGTCACTGAGTTCCTTTTGGAGCCACATGCTGGACAGTGGTGTGGATGATCTCAGGCTCCCTGTGGTTGGTTTTCCACGGTCTTGGTAGAGTGGCCGGGTCCCATGGAATAGAATGGATAAGCAGACTGTTCAGTTGCTGTCGACTGAGCGCACGGCTATGGTGGATGAAACTGCTGCACGTTGTCCTGTTTCTTGTCGGCTTCTCCATTCTGTGGTGCATTGGATGTTGCAGGAGACGCTGGTATTTCTCCACCTGCACTTGTCTTGGTGCCTCACGGAGTACTGAGTGGTTGGATGCCAGTCAGCTGCTCCATAGTTTTGATGGGGGTAGACCTCATAGCACCTGAGATGAACCACACAGCCTGGATTTCAACATTATCCAGAACTTTTTGGTGGAATTCTAGCCAAGCTGGAGCAACGCAGTCTAAGCGAAGCCTCTCAATTCCTTTACATACTGTTTTTAGAATCCTCTCATTGGCGTCCCAGTTGGTTCCAGCTAGCTTCCGCAGAATTGCCAATTTCTGTCTTGCCTTTCCTTCGGCTTTCTTGATGTGAGATCTCCTTGTCAGGCGTTTGTGAAAAGTGACACCAAGGAGGTTGCCTAGTTTTTGTGTAGCCTTATGTTCCCAAGTTTGACAGGTTGTGATTTCTGTTTTGGTGAGAGGGTAAACAGGGTTGTGAAGGACTCTCTTCATTGATCGTCACACCAATCCACAGTCCAGGCTGCAAGCCTGCCAAGTGCCATCTGTAGTCGATACGCTGCTGTAGTAGCATATTATTCTTCGGTTCACCACATCACAAGTTCATCAGCATAGAGGGCTGCTTTGACTCCTCTTGGCAGTTCAGGCAGCAGGTCATAGATGAAAATCAAGAAAAGAGTTGGGGAGACGACACCTCCCTGCAGAACTCCATGTCTGATCAGCGCTTGTTTGCTGTGATGATTGTTGAGAGTCACCCTTACTCTTTGGTTGTGCAAGATTTGGTCCAAGAGAGCATGTTGCCTTCGATTCCACTTCTTTGTGTCTTCGCCAGTAGACTGTCCAGAGTCGGTCGAAAGCCTTCTGCAAGTCTATCCTAGCAGCAAAAACGAGCTTCTGCCTCTGAAAGGCGTCTTCTACCTCTTGTGTTAGGTAGGTGGCTTGATCTTCAGTGCTCCGGAATTGCCGAAAGCCTGCTTGTCCTAGAGCCAGGATGTTGTTGTCTCCAGGTGGTAGAGTAACCTGGCGTTCATTATCCTCTCCATGGGTTTGGCGACACAATTGGTGAGTCTGACTGGTCGGTAGCTTGATGCTTTCTTCCTGTCCCTGTCCTTCTTGTATTACAGGGATCATGGTTGCTTCTTTCCACACTTGGGGAACGGTACCTTCCTGCCTGCTGAGGTTGAAGATGTGTGTGTGTGTGTGTGTGTGTGTGTGTGTGTGCGTGCATGCGCGCGCGTATGTGTTTGTGTGTGCGTTTGTTTATATCGAGCGAGTGAGCATAATTTGTCTATTTTTAATTCCTTGTTTCTTTTTCTGACATAAAAGTTTCAAATAACCTTACATTTCTTTTTTGCCTTCCAGACATGGAGTGGACGTACAATATGAGATACCTTCGTAGTAAGCTGGTGTACCAGTATGATACAAGCAATACCATGCACTATGGCGGAGCGGTAATATTTACATTAGTATTGTTTACTTTGTTTACATTAGTATTGTTTACTTTGTTTACGTCTACCATGCCTTCAGTGTCTGGGCTTTATCACAGCTCGTGATTGACCATTGACGCTGGGGACAACATCAAAGTGGGATGCTGTATGATCAGTGGCTTTCTTTCCCACTCATGGAATTCCACTTTACAGCTTAGTCTTTAGTGATCGACTGTGGCTCTCTGACTAGGAGGCTTGATTTGCACAGTCCTTATGTGTTGCAGCCCTGGGGGCTGGTTGGCCTTTGGAAAACATCACCAACGCTGACTGTCCTTATGCACACTTGGCCGAGAGAGTGGGGATGTTCTGTGGGCAAGGCATCTCCACTATCATCAAATTTCTGCCCATGTCTGAAACAGGGCGTGAAAGGCCCAGGGTTCTTTCCCCGGCATCTCCACCTTTTCAGGGGACGGGATAGCGCAGTGGTCAGAGCACTCGCTTTCCCCCAGCCAAGGTTAAGTAGCATCGAGCGTGGTTACCAAGTGGATGGGTGACCGTTTGCGCGCCTTACTTTTAGTACAGTCCTCCAGTTCACCCAGCTGTTAATGGGTACCTGCCCTCTTTAGGGTCAGTGAAGTTAAAGCAGCGAGGGGAGGAGATGGGCACCGCCCTCAATATGCTGGCCCCTAGAGAAGTGAGGTCTGACGCCTCGCTCTCCTGCGACCTTATAGGTTATGGGACATTTTTACTTACGTTTTAGCTGCCTCTTCTGCTGTTTTGGAGGTCATTGTCGAACAGGACGGACAAACATAATTATAAACGTCTACCAGCCGGTCTGTATGTTATGAATTATGCTGCAGCCTAGTGTATAACTATGTGTTAACTCTGAAGTCGGAATATGCCGGCTCTGACCAGCGGGCAGACCTCCTGCAGAGTTATAAGCGCAGGAGAAGACCAGAAACTGCACATCCCACTCAGTAAGAGAAGTTAGAGAAGAGGAAGAGAGTTGACATTACAGTGAGACATTTTCCACGAAATGTACTGTTTCTAGCAAGTGAAGCGTTATGTGTTTCGTCAAAATGCACGTTGGGAAAATATCAGCCCTTGTAATTATCTCATCTCCTCGTCTATCATTGCCGTATCATTCTCTTCATTGATTTGTCTTGTTTTGTAATGATTTTGTTTTTGTATACTCTATAGATACTGTTAAGCATTGTTTCGCAAACATAACGAGAACATTTTTTAAGACTCCTAGAAGAAAGCTTGTTTTAAGTAAGACAGCATTAAAAGTACAAACACAAACAAAAATTCAATGTTGTTGAATACACACTGCGTAAACAATAGACAGGTGCATTGTTATAATGTATAGGTTAAGTGCTTGCCATGCAGGCAGCCTTGTTTGTGGCAGAAAACAATCCAATCTTTGTTTGTAAAGAGGAGGGAAAAGCACACGTTTTTCACCTACTCTTCACCCATCCAATGACACGCACAAACGACATTGGGTTATTGTTGTGACGTGAGAGTAACCCACTCCTGACCTGCTCAATAGTACTTAAAATGTTGTGTGTGTGTGTGTGTGTGTGTGTGTGTGTGTGTGTGTGTGCGTGTGTTATCCGCTGTTTTTGACATTGTTGTTATCTGATTCCCTTGCGTTTTCACTTCTGAATCTGTCATTTTCGTTCTGTTTCTCAGTGGCTCATTTGCTTTTGTTCATTATCTGGCCAGCGAAAACAAAATCGTGTGACCAGCGCCCTTTTTTCGTGAAGTTCTAGGACAATGTGATTCAACTTGCTCTTAGAAAAACTTGAAATAATCTTTTTTTTTAAAATTGAGCATGACTGAGGGAGGAAGGGAAGGCAGGTGTGTGCGTGCGCGCGCGCGCGCGTGTGTGCACGTGTGTGTGTGTGTGTGTGTGTGTGTGTGTGTGTGTGTGTGTGTGTGTGTGTGCGTGCGTGCGAGAGAGTGTGTGTGGTGTGTGTGTGTGTGTGTGTAATATCTTTTGTAATGGAGTAGGCAAGAAGAAAATATAGGAAAGTGAGGCCGGGAAAGGAATCAAGCGAAATTGAGAATACTTTAGTAAACAGCTGGAGAAACATTCAGTATAAACAGATTTTCCCCTTACTATGTTGATGACCATTCTTATCACCAAGTAGATTTGTCCTCTGTTATAGTAATGATCATTCTTATCACCAAGTAGATTTGTCCTCTGTTATAGTAATGATCATTCTGATCTCCCCCCTGTCCTCCCCTTTCTGTTCACACAGGCGTTCAACATCCTGTATGAAGACCTGAAGCCAGTTCTCCGGTTCAGCAACCAGTATTACATGTACAAAGACGTGTCGCTATTCCATGAATGCAAGGGTAAGGTTCAGCTTTCTTTGACAGCCCTATAGGTGTATAGAAGTGTGAGACAATCTCACGGGGATCACAATTGTTACATATTACTATGTAGAATAAATAGCACGAAACTGGGTATCAAAAAAAACTATATGATACCTAAACATGTTTCTGGTATATCTCACGGGGATCACATTTGTTACATAATACTATGTAGAATAAATAGCACGAAACTGGTATCAAAAAATCTATATGGTGCCTAAACATGTTTCTGGTATATAGTGCAGCCCGCAAAAATCGATACTTTGCTTGGATTCCAACGTTTTAGCAATTTCATCAAAAGCTATGCACGGAAAGGGTAGTACTAATTTTAGAGATTCAAAAAGGTTACGTCGGTAAGAAACAAAAATGCTGTTATGAAGTACAGAGAAAGCACCACAAACACAAACGCACACACATACACACACACGCACGCACGCGCTACAAACGATTTGAAGTGTAACAAATTTTAGATCTACAATGTGATCTTGGCGGAGAGATTAACGGTTTTGGGTATAAAACCTTTTGTTTGACATGACAGAAAAATCAATGCTTAAGTAGATTGAAGAGTATTGTCATTGATCTTCAAATTGAAATTAAAAATAAAATTGATTATTTCTCGGAGAGAATTTCCTATCGTGTTTTGGTTACAAACAATTTTTTGACGATAATACGTCTGGCTGAAACTGTCTATTCTGCAACAGTAGAAACACACACATTCATCACTGCATATAAATCAGCATGGTCGCCCCTACCACATGTGTGTGTGTGTGTGTGTGTGTGTGTGTGTGTGGTGTGTGTGTGTGTGTGTGTGTGTGTGTGTGTGTGCGCGCGCGCGCGCACCTATGCCCACGCGGGGGCATTTAGGTCTACAAAGACAGCAAGAATCAATGAAAACGACCTATGCTTCAGGTTTATCTTTTGAAAAAATGCAACCACACAGTCAGACAAAAAGTTGTCATTACAAAGTTTCTAGTCATAGCCATCTCACCACAATGAACAACGGAGCTAGGAATCTGTAGGTAAAAGTATCGATCGAGATTAAGAGCCAACATGGTATTTATTTATCTACATTACTGTTTGTTTAAACATTAGTAGTTGTATTAATAGCCCAAAAAGTTCATTTACTTTAAAGGGATGTTAAATATTTGATAGATAGGCCATGAATAGAGCAATTCACATAAACATTCTAAGCAATTCAACCATTTTAAAAGAGATTATAAACACTCAATAAATCATTGTGACACTAGTTGGCATCTTGTAACACAGTATGTCTGTTCAGAGAAAAGAAAAGAAATTTGTTTAAGCTTACTCTGAAAAAGATAGACTTGTTGGAATAATAGATCAGAGAGAGTGGAGAGGAGTATCCAAAACTGTATCTTCATTCAATTTTCAAAGAACTGACATTGGGGGCTTGTGTGTTTCTTTCTCTTCAGAACTGCACTGTGCCAGCTTCACTCGTCAGTGTCACAATGACGGCTTTGTGACGCTTGT
>CM054153.1:4994691-5009691 GCA_028751875.1 Rapana venosa | reverse complement strand
GTTGATGGTGACGGGTATGTCACACGCTGTTGATGGTGACGGGTATGTCACACGCTGTTGATGGTGACGGGTATGTCACACGCTGTTGATGGTGATGGTATGTCACACGCTGTTGATGGTGATGGTATGTCACACGCTGTTGATGGTGATGGTATGTCACACGCTGTTGAGGTCAATCACGCTAGCGTTCCTTCCTTCCTCGTGTGGGTGGCCAGGTACTGTGGGGACGGCCTGGGTCGGACGATCCGCAGTCTGAACGACTCTGTGATACTGACGCTGAGGACAGACAACCAGCAGGTGGCCACAGACATCGGCTTCAGCCTCAACGCCTCCCTCCACGTCCGTCAGTTGCCCTTTTTCAGTTTCTTCACTTCTATATTATGAGGATTAGTATCAGTATGCTCTCTTCTTCTGCTGTTTTGTTTGGCGCAGCCTTGTTCTTGGTCAACTGTAGGATTTGGCTGCCGTGTGACTTTGAATGTTTTGGTGTGGGGGGGTTTTAACGTAGAAGTCTCCTATAAACCTACAGAACATTACCGCAAAGGGAGCACTGATGTGGATGGGCTCGAAGGAACCCGCACTGAAAACAGACAGGCAGGCGGACCTCCACCCCCTCACCCCCGCCCAAACACACACACACACACACACACACACACACACACACACACAGTTATTCGTCCCCCAGACATAACAGGCATGGAGTTTTTTTCGCTTTTTTTGCGAGTAGCAACAGAAATTATCAATTCTTTTTATGTTTTGTTGTTGTTGTGGGTTTTTTTAACCTTATTCGTGTTCTCTGCATAGGCACAATAGAAAACAACCTAAACTTGTTTATTGCGGGTAAATGGTTCTCCGTTGTGAATAAGCTGATAAAACGGACAGTGAAAGCAGCACACGTTAATGCCTTGTTATATAACTACTGACCACTGAAAAATCGATCGAGTCCCCATTTTTAAATGTATAGATATTGTGATACATTCTTAAAAGGAAACAGGGAGAAGGACAACAAAGGGTGAGAAAGTTTAATCAAAGATGCTACCAGCTTTGAATGCTAGGAAAAGACAATTCCAAACATGTTTTTTCACTGTCGTATCCAGTGGCTCTTTGTGAAGACTTTGATGTGGAGTGAGCAGGCGAGCAAACATCTTTTAAAAAAACCTAGAATAAATATCGGTAGTTAATGGCTATTATCATAAATGGTAGAAGAATATGAAAAAGTGTGTGCGCGTGTGTGTTTGTGCGTGTGTGTGGGTGTGTGTTATGATTCAATAATGAATTGTCTTTAAATAGGTTGCAGCTTGTAATTTTTTTACATGCAGAGATGCGGTTCCCGTCTCTATGTAACCGGTGTCACTTTTACTGAATAGAAATGTGTAAATACAAAACATGTTAAAAGTGCCTACACTCAACGGCATTTTTCCATTGCTGTTGGTGAGGATTTTTGAGGGCAGATTGATGCAGTCGTGTTTGTTTTAGGAGATGCAGAAAGGGCTTACGTTGTGCGACCCAAAGAGAAACAACTGTGTGTTTAGTAAACAGTTAACTTCTCGTTCAGTCCTCTCCCTTGATTTTGGATCACTCTTGAAAGGATTTGGGGGTGAATAACTATGCTCCATAAGTAATCCAAAAATGGCAATATTTTACATTTTTGTCTGAACATATTGAAATTTACACGTGAACTTTGAAGCCTATTTGTATATGTCATATCTATTTATTTTCAGTACTGCTAAGTAGGCCTAGTTATTGCAAGAAAAATGTGAAAGCAAAAGCGAAAAGCAAAAGGGTTGAAGAGTTTTCTGAATAGCCATGATGACTTGGCAGGGAGTGTCAGATGTTCTGTAGAGACTGGGCTCCATTGCACTGGAGTGACAGCTACACAGCAGTGCATGCAGCCTCTGTGTTTCTGCCGCCTGTGCCCGAGTGCCAGGAGGACTAATTACAATGGAAGTAGTTGTATGGAACATACCCGAAAAAACAACAATAACAATACAAAAACACCACACAGATAGCATCAGCAAGAAAAGCAGCTACATCGTGCACAGCACAGCACAACCCCAACAGCGCTGTGTGACTGTCAACAGCGGAGAAAGACGGCTGCTATGAGCCGTCCACCAAAGGCAGGCTGTATCGAGGGCAGAAGAACTACACCCGGGGTATGAAAGCCTGTCTACCCTGGACCCAGGTTACCAACTGTGAATTCCACGCTTTCCAGCCGAGGTGAATAACACTGTGGCATGTTGCATTGGTGTGAAAATGTGTGTTATATGCTATACATAAATACTGGATCACCTTTAATATTTATCGAACCGTCAGGAGTGGGTTTTTTTATTTTTAGCAAATTAATGACATACATTAGTATAGGAATGGATGAATAAAGATAGATGTGTGGGTGGATGAGCCGAGCAACCAACTGATGGACTTCAGACAGACAGACAAGGAGGTATGCCGACAGGCATCAGATAGAGGGAAGAAATGTTCACAGATGTTGTATCTAATTGTACAGTATGAAGTATCGCAGTTCCTTCATTTTGAAAAACAAACTTACTTTAAGTTGTTTATGCTATGTTTATATTCTGTGCATGATTACTCTCTCTCTCTCTCTCTCTCTCTCTCTCTCTCTCTCTCTCTCTCTCTCTCTATCTCTCCCTCCTCTCCCTCCCTCCCCCGCCCCCCCCCCCCCCCCCCGCCCCCATTATCATCCTCTTTTCCTTCACCCTCTCTAGATTCATACACACACACTCACACACACATACCAAACACACACACAACTCACACATACATCCCACACAACACCGCACACACACACACGCACACACATACACACACACAACACACACACAACACACACACACAACACACACCACACACAAAACACACACACACACGCACGCATAACACCCCACACAAACACACACACACACACAAAACACACACACACAAAACACACACACACGCACGCATACACACACACACAACACATACACACACCACACCACAACACTACACAACACACACACGCACACACACACACACAACACACACACACACCCCAACACACTCACCACCACACACACACACACCACGCACGCATACACACACACACACATACACACACAAAACACACACACACCCCACACACACACACACACACACCACACACACCCCACTCACACATACACTCACACACACGCACACACACCACACACACCACACACACAACACCCCCACACACACACACACACACAACACACACAACACACACATAATACGTCTAGAATCAGTAATAGTGAACAGACGTTAAATTGAAGACCAGGACTACCTACTGCCAACTTCAGAGCTGCATTCTGCTCACTGTCAGAGGCGGGTCTCCTTGTGCAGAGACTATGGGTCAGGGCTGGAGGAGAACTACTGCCGTAACCCTGACAACACCGCTATGCCCTGGTGCTACACTGACAGCCGCTGTGCGCGGGACTTCTGTGATGTCTGCAATATCGGTGTGTAGGCTCCTCCTCGTTCATTCTCTCGCCATTTATACAAACAACCCCACAGGCAACCCAAAATGTAGGCGCTAACACTTGCGCGGGCACTCATGCATGCACGCGCATAGGTACATCCACAAGCGTGTGAGAGTTGGTGCATGCGGGCGGGCGGGCACACACGCGCGCATGTATGCATACACACACATGCACGCGCGCGCACACATACACGCGCACACACACATACATACATAGATACACACATGCACGCGCGCGTGCACACACAAACACACACACAGGCGCACAAGGACACACACACACACACACACACACCACACACACACAGAGGCGCACAAGGACACACACTCACACACACACACACACACACACACACCACACACACACACACACACACACACACACACACAAACCCCTCAAAGTCATTTAAATTATATGTGGATGAAGCGGATACGATTTCTGACTAACGTTGTTTAAAACATTTCTGTAAATGACAGCGTAATTGGAAGTGTTTTGATGTAAACAACATTTTATTAGTTCAGAACAACGTAATACTAATACATGCAATGAGTACAACAAGCAATGCTTACGTGAGTACTATCTATCTATCTATCTGTCCCGTAGTCTGACGACCGTGGGGGCACCCTCAAAGACTCAACAACCAGTTCCCTCCATTCCTCTCTCTGTTCTGCCTTTCTCAGGGTTTTGTTGAGTTCTAGGCCTGTCCATTCGCTGATGTTATCCTCCCAGCTCTTCCTTGGTCTGCTTCTTCTTCTTCCTCCTTGGACAGTGCCTTGCAAAACTGTCTTTGTAATTCCTTGGGATCTTGTGACATGCCCATACCATTTAAGTTTACGCTTTTTCACGATCGTTAGAAGGTTCTCATAGGGTCCAATGGTTTGCTGGATTCTGTTATGCACGCTTTCGTTGCTTATGTGGTCTTTGTAGGAGATGCCAAGGAGTCTCCGAAAGCATCTCATCTCCACTGCCTGTACTCTTCTCTCCAAATCTGCAGTCAGGGTCCAGGGTCCATGATTCACAGGCATACAGAAATATGGATATGACAAGGGAGCGCATTAGTCTGATCTTGGAGATAAGTGAGATATTCTTATCTCTCCAGATGGTGTTTAGTTTTGACAAAGCTGTTATTGTCTGTGCAGTCCTGCATACTACTTCTGGCTTGGATCCCTGGTGTGATACAATGGCTCCCAGGTACTTGAAGCTTTGAACTGTTTCCAGCTTCTGGTCATTAACCCTGATATCAGTGCTAATGCCGTTGGTGTTATTAGTCATCAGTTTGGTCTTCTCTGCACTGATTTCCATGCCGTATGTTTTGGAGGCCTTATCCAAGTGTTCTGTTAGGCTGGCAAGCTCTTTTTCTGATCCTGCTATTCCATCAATGTCATCTGCGAAGCGGAGGTTTGTGATCGTTCTGCCACCAATGCTGACTGATCCTTCATGATGTTCCAGTGCATCAGCCATGATTCTCTCAAGGAAGATGTTGAAAAGAGTGGGTGAGAGTAGACAGCCCTGCCTTACTCCAACTGTTGTTTGAAACCATTCTCCAATGTTGTTGTTGTAGTACACTGCACTGGTGGCCTCGCTGTACAGCTGTTTGATGACTCTGATCAGGTTTGCATTGATGCTGTACAAATTCATGGTTGCCCACAAAGCTGCATGCCACACCCTGTCAAATTCCTTCTTAAAATCAATAAATACGTGGTAAAGGTCTTGTTGATGTTGAAGGTACCGCTCACATAGTATTCTGAGGTTGAATATCTGTTCTGTTGTGCTGCGCCCTGCTCTGAAACCTGCTTGTTCCTCAGCAATGATGGTCTCTGCTTGTGGCTTCAGTCTATTCAATATTATCTGCAGCATGACCTTGCTTGGGTGACATATGAGGCTGATTGTGCGGTAATTATGGCATTGTTGTAGATTTCCTTTCTTGGGGAGGGTGATGATGAGTGACTGTGTCCATGGTGTTGGCCATTTTCCTGTCTGCCAGATCTTGTTGCAGATTCTTAGTAGGGCGCTGATCATGGCTTCCCCTCCAGCTTGGACCAACTCAGCTGGAATGTTGTCAGCCCCTGCTGACTTCCCCTTTTTCAGCGATCTGACTGCTGTTTCCACTTCTTCTCGGAGGATAGGGTGACTGTCTGTGTCTTTGCTTTCGGGTACATTAAGGACTTCTGGATCTCCTGCGGTTCTATAGTTATACAGGTCGGAGCAGTATTCTGTCCATCTGTTCAGAATATCCTGGTCGTCAGTACTAAGTGATTTAAATGAGCGCCTGTACATCCAGTCTGCTTTGTTTTCAGAGAGGATCTACGACAGATCTGCATCATGCTCAGTTGATGAATGCCACAAGAGCACAGAGGAGATCATCCAAGCAGGGTGCGCTGAAACCTGTGGCATAGTAGAGCCCCCTGCTCCCCAAACAGGTAACTGTGTCCTGTCCTGTCCTGCGGGCGTTGGATGTTTTTCTTCTGTACGAAAAGTTGTCGAGGATTTTGTGCGTGTGTTCGTTGTTTTGACCGTCTACTTCCAGTAGGCCTCAGTCTTCGTGTGTGCAAAGGATGAACATGTTTTGTTGCAAAGGGTTTGTGTCTTTATCGTTCTTGTTGTGTTCGCCTTTGTTGCACTGTCTGTCAGGTATTTGCTGTTCTTGTTCATTTTGATCAGCATTGTCTTGGTCTTAATATTGCTATATGATTATCGTTTACGTTGTTTGTACAGACATGGGGATGGGGGTAAAGAGAGAAAAAAGATAGTTGGTGAGGAGGATGACGATGAAGATGACGACAACAACGATGATTATGAGGAGGAGGAGAGCGTCATGGAATTGATTTGAGAGAGTATACGACAACAATCTGTTCTGGACAAATGTTTCTGATTCAGTTGTGCATAATATTAATTATTGAAACCTTATGAATGTGTATGTGTCGATGAGTTTGGGTACGTAAGCGGATGGTTGCAGAAATGTGGTTTCATGCCAATATCTATCTGCTAACATACCAGCAAACGCTTAGTTTTGCATCTGTACAGACTTCTGTCTGCTCGTCTTCAGCCTTGCAAGCTGATACACCACCATAGATATTTACCTGTATGAACGACTGAACCCTACTCTATATAACACAAAACAACGATTCTGACCATGATCTGACTGCTTTCCGTGAAGAGCTGCTGAAGCACTGCACTGTAGGTAAGTTGACGATGGCGGATCCCATCACTCTCTGCAAGGGTTAAGGTCCATGTAATTATCCAGATAATTAGGTTTGCGTTCCACGCCCCTCCAGCCAGCCAGCCATCGCTTATTTATTCCTCATTGAAGGGGACATGGATTTTTAACAGGCGTTCGCTTATTGGATCTAGGCTTGCAGTCTCGTCCTAAAGACTTTGAGGAAGCTAGGAAAACCAACCTTAACTCTCGGGGAAATAATCTCGTCATCGGACACTCAGACTGACATGGGGTCCTCATCTACCACCAGAGCACAAGTTAGCTCTAGCCACTGTGCTACCTGTACTCAGCCATTTTAAGCACTCAATTCAGCTAACCAATACTTCACTCGTTCGTGCAGCTGTAGTTGTAGGTGTGAAAACCTGACTTTGTGTAACTGTAGCAGTCACTGTGTCTGCATAAGCAACAACGTTGACTGACCACGGTGTGGGGGCTGAACATGAATAAGCTGTAGCTTGATGCCTTTCCGCTGCTGCCTTGTTGTTTGCTCACGGTGTGCGCTATGTGTGTGGGATGAATAATGGTGAAACCAACTGACCAATGCCACGCTCCTCACTCTCTGTGACCAGACCAGACTTGCGGGGAGCCAGAGAAACCATCCGACGCCAGGTTCGGAGGTCAGACACCGGGTAAATTGAACCCTGTGGGACAACGGGTGGATCTGCAGTGTCTGACAGGACCAGACTACCTTCACATCACCTGCCTCAGCAACGGAAAGTGGTCACCTGCCGGCTACGTGTGTGGAAGTAAGTCCTTGTTAGAACGAGTTGGGCATTCATGGGCAGAGTGGTTAGCGATTTGAATCTGTTATACGAGTGATAGTGGACTAAATCCAGATTCTTTATAACAGAAATGATGATGATGATGATGATGATGATGATGATGATGATGGTGATGATTATAGACCACTCAGGTGCCTTTCCTAAAGTTCAAAGTGCCTTGCAATATTTCCATATTTCCAACACACACTTCCTATCTGCACAAACACGCGCGCGCGCACACAAACACACACACCCACGCACGCACACGCACTGTGTGTGTGTGTTTGTGGCTAAATTTTGACTTGGAATTGGTGATTTAAATGTAAATAACAGATATAATGGTAAATCTAAAATGTGCCCTTTTTTGAGAAAATTGAAACCGAAATCCATTTTCTATTTGAATGCACAAAATTACAGACTTGCAAGAGAAATGCCCGTCAAAGTACTTCACAAATGCGAATAGACAATCCCTTCAAACTATTCTGAATAGTAAAAATGACTACATTTGGGTATGTATATATTTTATGCTCTGAAAGCCAGAGAACTTTGTTAACTACAACTGGTGTACATAAAGTTGAAGTAGTTCATGTTTCTTTGGGAAATTAATCTAGATAATTTTGTACTTTTTTTAACTTCTTTTTTTATTCAGTAATATTATGAATATAAAAATTACCAAAACCAGAACAGAATGTGAAAAAAACCGATCGCAAAACAACAAATGCAGGATAAAGTCACCCAAAAATTAATATGCAGAAAAGTCAATACACAAACACTAAAACATAAATAACTTTTAAAAAATAATGAATGAATAAGTTTAAAGGTGTTTTGAAACCAAACAAATTTTGAAAGTAAAGAAGCCTCCATGTTCCTTCAACTTTCATGCACATTTGTAAAACATTGTCTAAAAAAGCATTGTCACAACAGATGTGTAAAACAAACGAAAAAGTCCAAAAGTGCAGGAGGGAACCCTGGAGCAGGAAGGTGCGCATCTGTACAGCAACATATTGTTTCCTTCACAGTGTTGACGGGTTTGTTGTACCAATGATATAATGCAGCTTTTAAAACTAAGTCGCAAATTCAGAATCGTAAGAAATGCAGAGTTCAGTAGGCACGCATTTCAGTTGTCACAAATGATAGTTTTGTAATAGTGCCATCTACCTTCAAAATCCACATATTGCTGGTTTATTCTGGCACTATACTCTTCTGTGGTGTACTTCATTTTCAGATATTTTCTGAAAGTTATAAACGTATGGCATATATACTTGCTTTTGCATACCCCCAAAAATTTTGCATTTATAAGTATATAGTCTAACACGTTATCAGTGTTTTGTTGTTTATCATTCCCAAATATAATCGGGTCTTTTTTAACACTAAATTACAAGCATTTGCCCAGTTATCATTCAGAAATCGCTGTAAACTGTTCAGAAATGTTGTGTAAATAAACATGACCAGAACAAATGCACGATAGTTTCCCTTTCTTGCTTGCAAAAGCTACTTTTATTGTCTTTAGTTACATGCATTTTTTTCCAGTGTGATATTAGTTGCTATTATTCTGTGTATGATTCTTATCTGGACCCATCTCAGTTTGACTTCTTTTACTTTTTTAATCTTTTTTTTTTAAATATAGTTTTCCAATTCAATTCACTGAGTATTTCTTTGCTCCACTTTTCACAACAGTTAGGTTGTTTACAATCAGACATCAAGTGCTCGTAATACGCTTTTGTACCTTTCCTCACACTAAGAATAATGTGTATCAGTTTAGATGTACCTTTTTGTTTGTTGTTATTAACATTCGCGTTGTTGGCCTTTCTAATGAAGTGCTTAATCGGCTGTGTGAAAGCTGTAAATTCCATCAAGTTTTTCTGAATATTATATTTGTTTTTAAATTCATTGAAAGTCATGAAATAGCCAGCATGATTGATTAAATTTGCAACCTTAAATACATTCTTATCTATCAATCTTTTAAAATACACATGCTTTTAATCTACATTTATTTGGTCATTATAAAAAACTGTTTTCAGCAAAAATATCTTCAGATTCCGTTACTGGCACCATTTGTCCTAATTGTATGCTCGGAAGGTATCTTTCGAGAAAGCATTTCATCTAAACTTGTCAAATGGTAAGCTGGAGCCATAGATGCCAAAGTCTTTAGAAAAAGGAAAAGTTTCATGTATTGTTGAATTCCATATACGATTATTATTTAATAATTTTCTTATCCAGCTAAGTTAAGAGAAGCTATAAAACGTTTTACAGAAGGAATTCCCAATCCACCAGGTCTGATGTTTTTAGTTGTCAATTTTCTTGATATTCTATTCTGTTTACAGTTCCAAACAAACTTGAAACACTCTTTTTGGAGCTTTTCTGTTATAACATTTGGTGGAAGTTTTGTACTTTTTTGGTTTGAAGTTTATTTTGTCAAAATGAATACCCTCTTGTATGTAGGCCGGTGGCCTTATAATTAAAATCCTGAATCCCCTCCCACCCACCCACCCTCTCCCTCTCTCTCTCTCTCTCTCTCTCTCTCTCTCTCTCTCTCTCTCTCTCTCTCTCTTCTCTCTCTCTGTCTCTCTCTCTCTCATTCCGTTCAAGCCAAGGTCTTGTTATATAAATATTTGTTTTCAGACTCGTTGATTGTGTTTTGCTTACGTGTTCATTCTTTCTATGATAAATTTGGGTTTTGTTTCTTTTAGTCGTTTGGCGTAAACTTTCGTTTTTGTTTCCACTTTTGAAAAAAAAACACCACAACGAAATTAATGTATTGTAGCTAATACTTTAAACATGCATACATTTTCACCGCTGCATGTGTGTAAGCATGCACACACACACACACACACACACGCACACACACACACACACACACACACACACACACACACACCACACCACACACACACACACACACACAAGTGGCACACACACACACACACACACCACACACACACACACACACCACACACACACACACACACACCACACACACACACACCACACACACACACACACACACACACACACACACACACACACACACACACACACACACACACACACACACACCCGATGGTTTTGTCCAGCATGTACGGAGGGGTGGGCCTTCTACAGCGGGAGCTGCTACAAGTACTTCATGGGAGGGGAGGGATTCCTGGGTGCCCGGCAGATCTGTAGCAACCACGCTGCCAGGGTCACCAGCGTCAGAAACAATGAGGAGCAGGCCTTCGTTTCGTCTCTCCGGTACGTCTCTTCCTGACTCACTCCCCCCCCGGGAGATGCATGTCGGTATGAACAGCATCCCCGCCTTCTGGACATTCTGTGCTAGGAAGTCCCTCTCTTCTATCCCTCTTTTGGTTTCTGCCTTGTTCCTTTTCTTCCTGTCATCTCCTTTGTCTCTCTTTCTTGGTTTATTCTGCCTTTTTTTTTTCTTCCCCAGAAAGGCTTAAAAGATAACCATTCTCTCCCGTGCCGAAGTCGGATGTGCTGGGGGCCTGACTTGTCAGGCGCTTAACGGCAGCGTAACTCATTTTCGCTCTCATGACGGACTGGATGTAAAAAAAAGCACATAAGTGCTTATTCCATTATCCTCGATATAAAAGAATAATTAATAAATAATAGTTGCTGGCTGTCTGAGCGTTCGACGAAGAAGAAGAAGAAGAAGTATGTCTATGTTTTGATGTGCGGGTTATAGTTCTTGAAAGTATGTGTGTCACTGTATGAAAGCGTGTGTGTGTGTTAGTGGAGGGGGGGAGGGGTGAAGTCAAGTCAAATTCTTTTATTTCGAGGATAGTGAATAAGCACTCATGTGCTTTTTTGCATCTAGTCCCCTGTGTGTTTGTGTGTGTGTGTGTGTGTGTGTGTGTGTGTGTGTGTGTGTGTGTGTGTGTGTGTGTGTGTGTGTATGTATGTGTGTGCGCGCGCGCGTGAGTGTATGTGTGTGTGAGAGAGTGGGAGGGGGGGGGGGCTCATGAAAGATAACAAAAGTAAATATATACAAGAACAGTCAACTTCAGAACAACACAGAAAGATTGCCCCCTTTAATTTTTTATTTCATGTTCACATGTTAGTAGCAGTTTGAATAATTATGAACATACTGGGTAGGGTGTCTAAAACAGACATGAATGAGATATATTGTTCACGCAGTTCGGGACAATAAGGAACAAAATGTAGTGTAGTTTTTTTTATCTTCAGCGTTATTTCTGCATAAGGGATAAGTCAAATTTGGCAATAATGATATGTGTGTGTGTTTGGGGGGGCTCGTGAGAGCAACAGGCGTCAGAGAGAGGGAGAGAGAATGAATAAAAATAGAGTACAAAAAAAAAACACACAGAAGAAATCAGAGTAACACAGAACAGGGTACAACGTCTTTCACCAAGGAAATTTGGTGAAGGTTGTGGTGGTGGTGGTGGAGGAGGAGGAGGAGGAGCAGCAGCAGCAGCAGTATCAGCAGCAGCATTATCGTCATCACTTTTTGTTGTTTTTTGCAGACAGCACCTATGGCCCATGTGGATCGGTGTCACGGACAAAGAAGTAGAGGGAGAGTATCGATGGGAGGATGGACAGCTGGTGGACTGGTTCAACTGGAATCCTGGTAACTTCACACACACACACACACACACACACACACACACACACACACACACACACACACACACACACTTGCATGTATGTGTGTGTGTGTGTATATATGTTTTATCGTTTCTCCGCTAGAGCTCAGAGGTTCACCAATGAAGAACTTTTGTCTGTGCGGCGGTTTTCACCCACCATTAAGGTAGCCGCATCCTATTTCGGGGATAAAAAGAGAGTGTGTGTGTATATATACACAGAGAGAGAGAGGAGGGAGAGGGAAATATACTCATTTGTCTGCAACCAGGTTCTGCTGAAGAAGGTAAATGCATGCGTGTTGTCTGTTGCCACCCCCCCCCCTCTCTCTCTCTCTCTCTCTCTCTCTCTCTCTCTCTCTCCATCTCTCTGTATGTGTGTGTGTGTGTGTGTGTGTGTGTTGTATGCTTGTATGTATTTCTATACGTGTGTGTTTGTTACAATTTCAGCAAAATCCCACGAAAGCAAGTCACGGGACTGCGTTGTAATGGACACGGACTATAAAAACAGAACGTGGACTACTCAGTCCTGCAATAACATCCGTCCCTTTGTCTGCCAGTACAGTATATCGGGTACGTCTGTCTGGTGTACACAACACAAGGGCGGGGAATCGTTGTTTTCAGTTAAGCCAAAGAGGTTACCATGCAGATACTGGTTTTCCAAAAACTACACAGACCCGTAGAGTAAGATGTGCATGAGCAAGTGAGCCCGCACACGCATACATGCACACGGACATATTTACAAAACCGCATACACACGGGGACTAGATGTAAAAAAGCACATAAGTGCTTATTCCATTATCCTCGATATAAAAGAATAAAAATAAAAAACATATACGCACGCACGCGCGCGTGCGCACGCACACACACACACACACACACAGACACACACACACACACACACACACACACACCAAACACATACACACCAAACACATACACAACTTATGTTCATCTGTTTTCCCCTTAGTTTGTTTAAAATATCTGCACTGTTTTATTTGAATGATCAGGCAGTCATGCTGTAAACTCTGGTCTATCAAAGGATGTCATTTCTGCAGCCGTTTTTGCCAGTTTGGCCTTTCTGCAACTTTATTATATTTTTCCTTTTTTTATCGTTTAGTAAACTGTGAACTTAATAATATGTTTTCATACACTTTTTTTTTATCTGGATATAAAGATCGAGCACAAGGCTGACAATGGCTGTTCATATTTCTTGCTTTTGATGGTGAAAAAAAAAATCGAGGTATGATATGTACTGTGTTTCTGTGCAATGTAACAAAGTTGTAGCGTCTACAAGATGGACATGGTTGAGGTTTTAAAAAATCCGACTGCCCATTTACCTCATATCTCGGTGCTCGGTCTGGCAGTAAACCATATTAATTCAGAGCACAAAACATCCACACCCAATAGAAATGATCAGTTTTACTTTCCAAGAAATGTTCAAGAAGCAGCTCCAGTCATAATTCTTTAGAACTGCGCGACGTGGTGGTGGGGGGGAATATCAGGGCAAGATGCAGTTAGTAGTCAGTAAATAGTATTTCATAGGACCTTAAGAAACGTGGCACTAGTGACAGACTGTTGCAGTCAGCGTTCTTATGCTTATTCTGTTGGTTGTCCTGTAGAGCGAACCCTCTGTGCCGACCGTGATGCGAACTGTGAGGACATCCTACTGAAGATGCCTCGAGTCTGTACAGAGCAACCACAGTTCGCCAGCCAGATGTGCCCTTTCTCCTGTGGACTCTGTGGGGCTGGAGATAGTAAGTATGTGTGTTGGTGGGGCCGACATTGTAAGAGGAAGGGTCTGAACAAGGCTTACAGAGAAGGGAATATTGATCTGGTGCTGTATGATTTTTTTCTTTCTTTCTATTTACCATCGATTTTATGTTTGACGTATGTGTACTGACGCGTTGATACTAGCTTTCATGGTTTCAGGTCCTCGTTTTTCCGTGTCAGACCTGTTGACTTTTTGTTTGGATGAAGTGTACTTTGCTTCGATGAACTTTTTAGACATAGTGAGGCTTTAATCTCTAGTTTAATTTGTGTGAAAATAAAACGAGTGTAGAGACCAGATAACAATTGTTTTGGGTGACTTTTTTAAATAAAACATCACACGAAAATTTTAAACCCTGAAAGTTACAAAACTGACATGATTTATGGAATATTTGATTCTGCTGTAAACGAACAACATTCAGTACAAAGTTTTCAGTTTTCTATTAGACTAGTTAATGAAGGAATTCAATTCTGATCAGAATCATAAAAAAGTATGTACTTTAACTGAACAAAAGCTTCTGTGAACTGGTAATGATAATCCAGCTCTTTTCTAAAGAACGTATTCGCTGTTCACGTGTACGTTCCTTTGTCCTGAAACAGGTTATCGGCAATATTTAATCAACGCAGATTGCTCCAGACGACCAGTTAATGCCTATAACATATTATTAACATCGACAGTAATCTATCTGATCATTCATACTTTGTTTTTTAGGACTGTTTTTATTCCTTGTCTGTGAGGGTCATGTAGTACATTCCTAATAATATTCTTTCTGCAGTTTCTAATTCGCATTTTCATTTAAGGCTTGTGAACGCAGTGGTTTGCCCCTTGATTTTCTTTCCGTTTGTGAAAAATTTGGAAATAGTTCTTTATGTGAATGAGTTTTGTAGCTGTGACTTTAGATGTCCATCGAATTAAAAAAAAGAAGGTAAAGCCATCCTAGCTTGTTTTAAGTAGGAAAACATACTTTTTAATTTATTCAATCATCAAGCAGAACAATTGACATCCTTACATATATATTTGCTAGCTGTTTCGCTTCGGGGAGGGTGGGGGTGGGGGGGGATACTCATCCAACTGTTATTGTGAGGTAAGAGAATGTACACGTCAGTTTTTGTTCCAAACAGTCCTTTGTACCTTAAACCTTGAT
>CM054153.1:4927191-4989691 GCA_028751875.1 Rapana venosa | reverse complement strand
GAACAGCACCAACTTCTACATCCCTGCAGACGGTTACGTCAAGGAGTGGCAGTTCTTTGCCAAATATCCTGGGAGTGGCGATTTCCAGGTCTGGAGACGCCGCGAGCAACTAGGAGATAGAAAGTAAGCTGGCCTTGTTGACTCGACTTAGAAAGTAAGCTGGCCTTGTTGACTGACTTAGAAAGTAAGCTGGCCTTGTTGACTGACTTAGAAAGTAAGCTGGCCTTGTTGACTGACTTAGAAAGTAAGCTGGCCTTGTTGACTCGACTTAGAGAAAGTAAGCTGGCCTTGTTGACTGACTTAGAAAGTAAGCTGGCCTTGTTGACTGACTTAGAAAGTAAGCTGGCCTTGTTGACTCGACTTAGAGAAAGTAAGCTGGCCTTGTTGACTGACTTAGAAAGTAAGCTGGCCTTGTTGACTGACTTAGAAAGTAAGCTGGCCTTGTTGACTCGACTTAGAGAAAGTAAGCTGGCCTTGTTGACTCGACTTAGAGAAAGTAAGCTGGCCTTGTTGACTGACTTAGAAAGTAAGCTGGCCTTGTTGACTCGACTTAGAGAAAGTAAGCTGGCCTTGTTGACTCGACTTAGAGAAAATAAGCTGGCCTTGTTGACTGACTTAGAAAGTAAGCTGGCCTTGTTGACTCGACTTAGAGAAAGTAAGCTGGCCTTGTTGACTCGACTTAGAGAAAGTAAGCTGGCCTTGTTGACTGACTTAGAGAAAGTAAGCTGGCCTTGTTGACTGACTTAGAGAAAGTAAGCTGGCCTTGTTGACTGACTTGCTAGATATGTACAGATACAGAAGAGAGAGAGAGAGAGAATGACAAATTCTTTTATTTCGAAGATAATGAATAAGCACTAATGTGCTTTTTTACACCCAGTCCCCGCCCGTAGGGACACATCTTAATAATAACCCAATACTCATACTGTGTGTGTGTTTCAGGGATAACACTAATATATAATTCTCAAAACAGTACACGACCACTGTCAACACTTATTTTGAGAGAGACAGACAGACAGACAGAGAGAGAGAGAGTGAGTGAGAGAGAGATTACATAGATTTTTCCCGTAATGTGCGCATATTAAGTGCCTGCCAGTTTGTGTGTGTGTGTGTGTATGATTTTTTTTTCCTGCAGCACATAATAACCCTAATTCTTTTCTACTATTTTGATCTAACCAGATTCGAACTGATCGGCCAAAACGCAGTCACCATCACCAGTAGTGAAGCGCGACCCTACACGCTCGTGGTGGAGGAAGCAGAACAAATTCCCGTGCAGAAAGGGGACATCATTGGTTTCCGGTTCTCCTCAAGCGGCAGGCTGGGGTTGCCTTACTCCTTCTGCAGCCTGGACACCTACCCTGACAGCGCAAACATCCTCTGGCTGAAGCTGGCCGACGACGCTTCCAGCACGGGCAACGTGCACACCTTCAGCAGGAGCACGGGCACATACCAGTGCAGGGTCTTCTCCTTGAGAGCCATTGTGGAACAGGTAGGCCTGTGCCTGGGTGGGTGGGTTCACACAGGAAAGCGGGGTGGGGGGGGGGGCCAATGTCTGTTTCATTGGGTTCAAGATTTTTTTTGAAAAGATGTGGGACGTGTTGGGAAAGAAGAAGCATGAGAAACAGCGCGCTCTCTCTCTCTCTGTCTTTTCTCTCTTTCATCCCCTCTTTTCTCTCTCTCTCCCCTCCCCCTCTCTCTGTCTCGTCCTCTCTCTTTCTCTCTCTCTGTCTCTCTCTCTCTCTCTCTCTCTCTCCTTTTCTCTCCTCTCTCTCTCTCTCTCTTCTCTCTCTTTCTTTCTCTCTTTCTTCTCTCTCGCGCGCACACACATACACACAAATCAGAAACTGCACAGCCCATTAGAGTATTTGTTGTAGTTACTTAATAGTTATTTCATGTTAACAATTTGTTGAATTTAAATTTTTACTCATGTTTAAGATCCCCCCCCCTTTTTTTTTTCGTTGCATCAAAATACCAACACACATGTTACGTAATCATTCTTTTCTCTTTCCATTCCCTTCTCTGTTTTAACTTCCTCTTCATTTTCCACATCCCTCGTCTAATATCACTAAGAGTGAACAGACGTTAAATTGAAGACAACAACAACAACAAATCAGAAACTTCACCGCAGGCACGGTTTCTTTTCGTATGGCATATATGTGCCATACCTACAGTCACTGGTGTTTATGTTTGTACCCACAGTTTACAGGTCTGAATCTGTTGCAGCCTACTGATGTCAGCAGTTTTCAGTGCTGACTGAGTTGACAGTTTGTTTATATGTCACACCCACACAGGTGAAAAGACATGATTTTTTGATCATCTCTCTTGTGATGAGGCTTGAATGACAATTTTAATAGGACATTTCTATTGGAAATTAAGAGTATATGTGTAAATATATGTTATATGATTATACTGGTTAAACAAAATGTTATTCTTTCAGAACAACGTAGTACCAGTACATGAAATGAATACAACAAGCAATACGTATATGAGTACTCTAGCATTTATGTGCAGAAACGGGCTGCGGCTGGGATAAAAATGGGTCAAATAGATGGAAAATAAGATCACTGTAAGTGTTTAAAGATTGTGAAAGTATCAGAAAATTGAAACTACAAATAAACAACGACAAACAAGCGGGTAGATGTATCAAGGCAATGCAAGGCGACACTATCGCAAGACAGGCTGTGGTATAATCGACATCACCAGAAAACCATTGTTTTTAACATCTCAAAACATCTCGTCACAGCACATTCGGTTTACAAAAACAGACTTTTTGCCACGCTCAGTATTTCTGTTTTGCTCATTTAACAGTCGTATCCGGCAATGACTGCCACTCTCTTTATTTTTGTTCAAAGTCAAGTCAAAGTCAAAAACACTTTAATCATCCCATGAAGGGCAATTACAATACTGACAGGCAGATTGATACGCATAAAAAATCTCAAAGACACAAAAAGCTATATTTCATATTGGTTAAAACATTCCAAAATGACTTCAAATAAAAATGTCACATACACACACACACAAACACGCACGTGCGCATGCGCACACACACATACACACGCACACACATCAATTGTGAACACAATGTTAAACCCATTGACTAGAAGACATAAAAACTTATTATTCACGCACGCACATACGCAACACGTACGTGCGTGTGCGAACACACCCACGCACACCCACACCATACATCAATATATGAATTCAATGTTTTAAGGCCATTGACTAGAAGACAGACTTATTTCACACACCCACGCACCCCACCCCACCCCCACACACACACACACATAATTATGTATTGACTACACTCATAACAATGACAATCAGGCAAGTAACTCAGAGAAATGTAAAAACTAGGGGTAGTCAACATCATTGTGAATACAGAATTCGAATGCTTACTGGCACAAAAGAATTTCTTTTTCTGTTAGTTTTGCTGATGGGACACTGAAAACGGCGTTCCGAAGGCAACAACTGAAATTCTGGAAACAAAGCATGGGAAGGATCAGTCAAAATGGCTGTGGCTTTGCGTACAAGCTGCTGATTGCAGAACGACATGAGATCTCTTTGTTCTTTTCCAATTATTTTTTAGCAGATTCTTACAATTCTCTGCAGGCCATTCTTGTTTTTAACACTAAGGTTATTGTACCAACAAATGAAAGCAAAACTTAGAACACTCTCTATGCAAGACTTGGAAAACAAGGAAAGAATCCTTTTGTCTACAAAAAATAAGTTCAGTTTCCTCAGAAAATACACACGTTGTTCCTTTTTGAAAATAGCGTCAGTGTTAACGTCTCAGTTTAACTTGTGGTCAAAAACAGTTCCCAGATACTTATCGTTCGAAACGTTTTCAACTTCTTGATTATGATAATAGTATTCTTAGGAGTATGCCCTGATCATCTGAAGTCGATAGGCAGATCTTTAGTTTTAGAAACATTTAGCTCCAGATAGGCCTCGTCACACCAGTGTACGAACTCGGTGAGGGCTGGACCGTGGTCTAAGACTGATCCGGATAAGAGAGATAACAGAGCACTGTCTTCTGCGAACTTTACCAGAAAGGAATTTCCATAGTTGCTTCTGCAATCATCTGTGTATAGAATGTACAGAAGTGGTGAGAGGACGCAACCCTGTGGAGAACCAGTGCAGGTAAATCTAACCGAAGAAGATATTTTGTTGGCCAAAACACGATGTGGTCTGTTGGTTAAAAATTCAATAAGCCAACGAACAAGTTGATTGTCTACGTCAAATTTTGAAGTTATTTTGTTAACCACAACGTGAGGCTGCATTGTATTGAAAGCTGAACTAAAGTCAGCGAACAATAAATATTCTGGCATGAGAGTCAGGTGTTTCCAAGTGGCTATACAACTTGCTCAAAATGAATAGTTTGGCATCTTCGACACCCCTTCGAGACCTGTACGCAAATTGTAGTGGGTCAAGGTCTTTCTCTGTAGCGGTAAGAATGAGAGATTTTACGATCTTTTCTAGTGTTTTCATCACAAGAGATGTGAGAGCTACAGGTCTAAAATCGTTAGGCCGAGAAGAATTGGGTTTCTTTGGAAGAGGTATTACATTGGAAGTTTTCCAAATAACTGGAATCTGACAAGTATCCAGTGAGACCTGGAACAGGTGTTGAAGGACACTGGGAAGCTCAGTAGCGCAGAATTTCATGGTTCTTCCACATATACCATCTGGTCCGGGAGATTTGTTAATATTTATTGCCTTTAAGTGCTTACAGATAACTTCTTCATCAACTATGACGCTATTCTCAAAAACTAGGGATTGCTTCATTTCATTTATTTCATCTGAGAAATTATGCTTTTCAAAGCAAGTAAAAAATGCGTTTAGATGGTCTGGTAAGTTGTTATCACATACCACCTGCAAACTGATCTTAGACCTATGTTGGACACCTACCCTGTTTACTGCAGACATATTTTTGATACCCTGCCATGCAGCACGAAAAATGTTCCCTGTAAACTTGTCTTCTATCTTATTTTGATATCTACGTCTGGCCTGTGCAACAGCAGCTTTGACTTCTTTATTTACTTCCTTCTTTTGTTGTTCTGTGCCTGTTTAAAATACTACTTTCTTTTTGTTTAATACACGTTTCAGATCCTTTGTAACCCAAGGCTTGTTATTGGGGTAAAATGGTTATCTCCTTAGTTGGAATGACACAACTAACACAAAATGAAATATAAGAACAAATAACATCAGTGAGCTCATTCAGCTCTCAACACACATTATAAAACATATCCCAGTCAGTGCAATCATAGCAGCCTTGCAGATTAGCTATACTATCAGCAGTCCATTTTTTGTGGACCGGACTATGGGCTCAAGGCGCTGAAACACTGACTGGCACATGGGTGCAAGAAGAACACAGTTGTGGTCAGATGATCCCAGGGGAGGCAAAGGCAACGATCTATAGACGCCTGCTGCAGTCCTGTAGCACAAGTCTAGGGTCTTATTTCTTCGCGTAGGGCAGGTCACATACTGTTCATAGTTCTTCAGCAGTTCACTAAGTGAACAGCTATTGAAATCACCCAGGATAAACTAAGGGGCATCAGGGTATATAGAATCAAGCACATGGAGGTGATCTACTACATGTTCCGTTGCTCTAGTCTTTATAAAACATCGATTTCTCTGTGTAACTTTACTAAAGCACTTCAACAAAATGATGAAATGGATAAACATATTTTGATCAAGATTCAAGACTGCGATATGCCCATCGCAGTAAACTGCAGTGAAATTTGATTTATGGGGAGAAAAATTCTAATAAAACTACACTCCAGAATTCCTTCATGTGTTTCAGGTTCCAAATGTTGCCTAAAAACCGGTGCCATTTAGCACGAGGGAGAGAGACTAATACGGAACTTGCTGTCTTCTTGGGTCATTTTTGCCCTGTGTGCTCCTCGCGTCTCGTGACCGAATGCTGCTTTTAGTTTGGTTTGTTTTTTCCCACATCGGCTTCTGTGTCAAAACGCGAAAGCGGAAATTCCGAAACAAATAAATTTTGTTCTATATTTTGAGCGGTTTTTGTTCTCTTTCTTTTCAGTCTGTGTGTTGATTTCAGTACGTCTAGTTTTCTTGTGTTGAATTTTTTCTTGTTTATTTCATTTTCTCTGTGCATTGTGTGTGTGTGTTTTTGTTGTTTTGGGGGGTTTTTCGGTTTTTTTTAATCAAACCTGAACATTTGGTTTTTTTTAATTAATGCGTTATGTTCACTACCGCTTTTTATCGCATACGCCCAAAAACACATATGCTTGGGCGTGCACATACGCACACGAGGTGGAATATCCCCCCACCCCCCACCATTTTGCAGAATGAGCTTGCATCAAGTGATTGATGAGGACTTGCAGCAGCGTGCACATTCCAATAATAATAATAAGGTTCTGGGCTATGGCGCCAGGAGCCACATGTGAAACAATGTAAGAGAGAGAGAGAGAGAGAGAGAGAGAGAGAGAGAGAGAGAGAGAGAGAGAGAGAGAGAGAGAGAGAGAGCGCAGTGTACCCCCCACTGACCAGGATCAGAAAGCAGCAGCTAGCCAACGCCTCAAAACCCGCATCCAGACTTACAATTTTTTAATGTATGGTAATGATATAGGACTTTATAATATAAAGACTCCAGACTTACATTTTTTAATGTATGGTAATGATATAGGACTTTATAATGTAAAAACTCCAGACTTACATTTTTTAATGTATGTAATGATATAGGACTTTATAATATAAAGACTCCAGACTTACATTTTTTAATGTATGTATTGATACAGGACTTTATAATTTAAGACTCCAGACTTACATTTTTTTAATGTATGTAATGATACAGTCACCTTGCACAAGGTGACTGGAACGCCAAGGTAGGAGAAGATGCATGGAAAGATTGGGAGGGCGTTTGTGGGCCACATTGTAATAACCAATCAAATGAAAGAGGCTTGAGGCTCCTGGGGTTTGTCAGTAACAACCACCTCCAGCTAGTGAATACACTTGGCCCACACAAGAAATCCAGAAAATGGACATGGCATAGCCCAAATGGAGAACACCACAACCAAATAGATTACATCATGGTGAAAAGACGGTTTCAGTCTAGCGTTAACATCGCACAGACACGAAGGTTTCCAGGAGCAGACATAGGGAGTGATCATGATCTTGTGATGATGACTTTCCGACTACGTCTAAAGAAAATCCACAAGCGGAACAACATCAGGATCAAATTTGACCTCGAGAAGCTGAAGGACCCAGAGGTATTAGAAATTTTTCAAGCAAGGATAGGTGGAAAGTTTGCAGCACTCACTGTGATAGACTCAGACATAGATACACTGACGAATAGTTTCAATACAGCAGTGACTGAAACAGCAAGCGAGCTTCTTGGCAAACACCGACCAGTCAAAAAACCATGGGTCACACCTAACATCCTACAACTATGCGACAAGCGTAGAGAGTTGAAGAAAAAGAAAAATGAAACAAAAGAAAGAGCAGAACAATATAGGGCAGTCAACAAAAGAATCAGGAAGTCCATGACGGAGGCAAAAGAAATGGATCGGTGAACAGTGCCAAGACATTGAAGAGAACATCAAGAAAACCAATAGCAAGAAAGCATATCAGCTGGTGAAAGACCTGACTAGCACAAAACAGGGAAAAGGTTTAACAATCCAAGACAAAAATGGGAAGTGCCTCACTGACAACCAGGATATTCTGAACAGATGGACAGAATACTGCTCCGACCTGTATAACTATAGAACCGCAGGAGATCCAGAAGTCCTTAATGTACTCGCAAGCAAAGACACAGACAGTCACCCTATCCTCCGAGAAGAAGTGGAAACAGCAGTCAGATCGCTGAAAAAGGGAAAGTCAGCAGGGGCTGACAACATTCCAGCTGAGTTGGTTCAAGCTGGAGGGGAAGCCATGATCAGCGCCCTACTAAGAATCTGCAACAAGATCTGGCAGACAGGAAAATGGCCAACACCATGGACACAGTCACTCATCATCACCCTCCCCAAGAAAGGAAATCTACAACAATGCCATAATTACCGCACAATCAGCCTCATATGCCACCCAAGTAAGGTCATGCTGCAGATAATATTGAATAGACTGAAGCCACAAGCAGAGACCATCATTGCTGAGGAACAAGCAGGTTTCAGAGCAGGGCGCAGCACAACAGAACAGATATTCAACCTCAGAATACTATGTGAGCGGTACCTTCAACATCAACAAGACCTTTACCACGTATTTATCGATTTTAAGAAGGCATTTGACAGGGTGTGGCATGCAGCTTTGTGGGCAACCATGAATTTGTACAGCATCAATGCAAACCTGATCAGAGTCATCAAACAGCTGTACAGCGAGGCCACCAGTGCAGTGTACTACAACAACAACATTGGAGAATGGTTTCGAATAACAGTTGGAGTAAGGCAGGACTGTCTACTCTCACCCACTCTTTTCAACATCTTCCTTGAGAGAATCATGGCTGATGCACTGGAACATCATGAAGGATCAGTCAGCATTGGTGGCAGAACGATCACAAACCTCCGCTTCGCAGATGACATTGATGGAATAGCAGGATCAGAAAAAGAGCTTGCCAGCCTAACAGAACACTTGAATAAGGCCTCCAAAACATACGGCATGGAAATCAGTGCAGAGAAGACCAAACTGATGACTAATAACACCAACGGCATTAGCACTGATATCAGGGTTAATGACCAGAAGCTGGAAACAGTTCAAAGCTTCAAGTACCTGGGAGCCATTGTATCAGACCAGGGATCCAAGCCAGAAGTAGTATGCAGGACTGCACAGACAATGACAACTTTGTCAAAACTAAACACCATCTGGAGAGATGAAACATATCTCACTTATCTCCAAGATCAGACTAATGCGCTCCCTTGTCATATCCATATTTCTGTATGCCTGTGAATCATGGACCCTGACTGCAGATTTGGAGAGAAGAGTACAGGCGGTGGAAATGAGATGCTTTCGGAGACTCCTTGGTATCTCCTACAGGGACCACATAAGCAACGAAAGCGTGCATAACAGAATCCAGCAAACCATTGGACCCTATGAGAACCTTCTAACGATCGTGAAAAAACGTAAACTTAAATGGTATGGGCATGTCACAAGATCCAAAGGACTTGCAAAGACAGTTTAACAAGGCACTGTCCAAGGAGGAAGAAGAAGAGGCAGACCAAGGAAGAGCTGGGAGGATAACATCAGCAAATGGACAGGCCTAGAACTCAACAAAACCCTGAGAAAGGCAGAACAGAGAGAGGAATGGAGGGAACTGGTTGCTGAGTCTTTGAGGGTGCCCCCACGGTCGTCAGACTACGGGACAGATAGATAGATAGAATGATACAGGACCTTATAATTTAAGACTCCAGACTTACATTTTTTTTAATGTATGTAATGATATAGGACTTTATAATGTAAAGACTCCAAACTTACTTTTATTTATGTAATGATATAGGACTTTATAATGTAAAGACTCCAAACTTACTTTTTTATGTATGTAATGGTATAGGACTTTATAATGTAAAGACTCCAAACGTACTTTTATGTATGTAATGATATAGGACTTTATAATGTAAAGACTCCAAACTTACTTTTTTAATGTATGTAATGGTATAGGACTCATAATGTACAGACTCCAAAATTACATTTTTTTTAAATGTATGTAATGATATAGGACTTTATAATGTAAAGACTCCAGACTTACATTTTTAATGTATGTAATAATATAGGACTTTATAATGTAAAGACTACAAAATTACATTTCAAAATTTATGTAATGATATAGCACTTTATAATGTAAAGACTCCAAAATTACATTTTTTATGTATGTAATGATACAGAACTTTGTAATGTAAAGACTCCGGACTTATATTTTTAATGTATGGTAATGATACAGGACTTAATAATGTAAAGACTCCAAACTTACATATTCTAATTTATGGTAATGATATAGGACTTTATAATGTAAAGACTCAAAAAAAAAGTTCATGTATTTTATGATATAAGACTTCATAATCTAAAGACTCCAAACTTACATTTTTTAATGTATGTAATGATATAGGATTTTATAATGTAAAGACTCTAGACTTCATTTTTTAAATTTATGTAATGTCTTCACCTGTACACTCCTCGTTCCCTCCGCTCTGCTGCAGATACCTTGTGCTTAAGAATACCTAGATTCAACCAGTCCACGGTTGGCCGTCGCTCTTTCTCTGTTTCTGGCCCATCGATCTGGAACGACCTCCATCTCTGCCTTCGCCAAAAGCCTTCTTATGACGCTTTTAAATCCGGCCTCCAGACACATTTATTTCAAACCTAAGATTCTCCCCTCTTGTTCCATCTCATTTTTGTCCCTGCCCTCAACAGCCACAACCCCATCACCCTGCCGGAGTGTATAATCTTTGTGTGTGTGTATACATTTAAATTTGTAAAAACTATTAATTGTAACTGGCTGCATGTAAATGAGTGGGATATAATAATAATAATAATAATAATAATAATAATACATGGAACTTATATAACGCTATATCTTGAAAAGACAAATCAAAGCGCATGCATTCAACCTAATCTTACACAGTCATGCAATGAATGATAAATGATCAATAGTTTAAACAAACAGATATTTACAAACATAGTGCGCTGCAGACAAAATCTATGAAATAAAATTTCAATAGTCAAATGTTTTACAAAAGCACACACACACACACTCACTTAGGTCCTATACTTTAGCAGAGTGATAGAACATGGGTTAGTGAGGGTGGGATGGCTCTGATAAGAAACAGGAGGGGGGAAATCTTAGGTTTGAAATAAATATGTCTTGAGGCTGGATTTAAAAGTGTCATAACTAGGTTTCTGGCGAAGAGAGAGAGGGAGCTCATTCCAGGTCGATGGACCCGAAATAGAGAAAGAGCGGCGGCCAACAGTGGATTGGTTGAATCTAGGTATTCGTAGGCTCAAGGTATCTGCAGTAGAGCGGAGGGAACGTGAAGGAATGTACAGGTTAAGACATTCACAGAGGTAGGAGGGTGCAGTTTTGTGGAGACATTTGTAACAGAGGGTACTGATCTTATAATTTACTCTCTGTGGCACAGGCAGCCAGTGGAGAGATCGCAAGAGAGGGTAATGTGCTCAGATTTTTTCTTTCTGAGAACTAGTCGAGCTGCGGAGTTTTGTATACGTTGAAGGGAGTGGATAGATGATGCTGGCAGACCAGACAAAAGAGAATTACAATAGTCCAGACGTGAAAGAATGAGAGAAGTGACAAGTTTGGCTGTTGCATCAGTGGACAGGTACTTTCGAATTGCACTAATACGCCGTAATTGATAGTAGCACGACTGACAGGTCTGAGTGATGAATTTTTTCATAGTGAGTGTGTTGTCGATAACAACACCTAGATACTTCACAGCAGTGGATAGAGGGACTGATGTATTGCCAAGTTCTATTGAAGCTGTTGTAATGGAAGAGAGTTTGTGTTTGGTCCCTACGAGCATGGCTTCGGTTTTATCTGCATTTAGCTGTAATTTGTTCTGTGTCATCCAGTTTTGAATATCTTCAAAGCAGCGGGCCATATTTGTCAGGAGAGAAGGCAGGGATGAACGAGAGCGCTTTGATTTGGTGTTTTTTCTTGCAAGATATGGCGCTATATAAATTCTATGTATTAATATTATTACTATTATTATTATTATAGGACTTAATATTGTAAAGACTCCAAACTTACATTTTAGTGTATGTAATGGTATAGGAGTTTATAATGTAAAGACTCCAAACTTACATTTTTTAATTATGTAATGATATAGGACTTTGTAATGTAAAGACTCCAAACTTTCATTTTTTTAATTTATGTAATGATATAGGACTTTGTAATGTAAAGACTCCAAACTTACATTTTTTTAAATTTGTGTAATGAAATAGGGCATTATAATGTAAAGACTTCAAACTTACATTTTTTTAAATTTGTGTAATGAAATAGGACACTATAATGTAAGACTTCAAACTTACATTTTTTTTAATTTGTGTAATGAAATAGAACTTTATAATGTAAAGACTCCAAACTTACATTTTTTTAAAAGATTATGTAATAATACAGGACTTTATAATGTAAAGACTCCAAACTTACTTTTTCTTTTTAAAAGTATGTAATAATATAAGACTTAAGAATACAAAGACTGTGTAGCTGTCCTGTCTCTATCATATGCTTCTTGCTGTGTTTTGGCAAATGTTATTGAAATCGTTGAAAACTAGGACTTTTACGTGGTGAATAGGCACTAAAACCACACACACACACACACACACACACACACACACACACACACACACACACACACACACACACAATGTGAAGGTAGCTAATGACCGAATTTGCAAAAGCAGTTTTAATTGCCGCAGGCGGCCCCAGCTGGACACACGCTTGCAATGTTAAATCTAAAACGTACTGGATACAGTCATTATTCTTCAGCCTGTCTGTCTGTCTGTCTGTCTGTTTCTCTCTCTCTCTCTCTCTCTCTCTCTCTCTCTCCTCTCTCTCTCTCTCTCCTCTCTCTCTCTCTCTCTCTCTCTCTCCTCCTCTCTCCTCGAAATAAAATAATTTGTCTCTCTCTCACTTCTTTGAAAGGTGATGGCCTTGGTAACCAATTCGTTCCTATCATTGCTGTGGAGTGCTAAAGAGTTAGAGGTTGACTGAACAACCCCCGCGCTCTAAACCCCCCACACACTACTTGTCTCCCCATCACCCTTTTCCTTAAACCCTCTTTTGACCCAGCACGATGGGAAAAGTGTCGGCGCTAGCTGGATGCTCTAAAATGTAAGACATAACATAGATGCATCACCTCGAACACGTCCTCGAGTAACAAAGAATATGTAGAAATCGCTCACCACACGGAGTAACCAGGCAGCTGCGCAGGACATCCTGTGGATCGTAGCCTCGCGGCGGCAGTCCACAATTATTTGATGTCTTTGTGTAGTCTGCTAGCTCTTGGCCCAGGACAGAAGAAAGCAAGGTTTATCCACATGTGTTGACGTTCTGATAAACGGGTGGAAATGCTAGCACTAGGATGCAAGGCACGCAGTGAGCCAACCAAACAATATTAAAAAATCTGAAGGAAGGCTACGGTGTGCTGTCCATATCTTCATACACACACGCAGGCAGGCACACACAAGCACACACACAGAGTGTGAGTCTTTGAATAACTGACAAATTATGTTTGGTGTATTACAAAGGAAAACAAAAGTGGGAGATAAGGTCCACACAGAAAATCTGAAACTCTAGAGTATTGTTGAGAGTGCAGCCAAATCAAATGGTGGCACCATTCGTATTGAGATTTATCAATATTCTTTGGGGGGAGGTGGTTGTGGTGGAGAGATTTTTGTTTTTGCTTCTTTTTTTTTGAGGGGGTGGGGTGTTAAGAACTATGCAAATTTTATCTCGCATACATTCAACCATCTCCATTAAATCTTTCTGATGAGACTTTAAACCGAGGTCCCGTGTGTGAACGCACGTAGATCATCTTGTGCACACGTTAAAAGGTGTTCCGCTTTTCGGAAGAGTAGGCCATTGTGTGCAGATGGGAACAGATGGTAAAATTTACAAAACTGCATACACACGGGAACTATGTAAAAAGCACATGAGTGCTTATTCTATTATCCTCGACATAAAAGAAAGAATGAGTAAATAAATAAATGGCAAATCAGTGATTAATTTTCAAACTAAAACTTCATATACTATGAATTTCGGTTTAGAGTAACGACTCTTAAATATCGAACCTTTTTTTTCCCTGAAAAAAAACACCAGCAAATTTTTAGATGCATTTTGTGTTCAGATTTTGCAAATATTCTTTTTAAAGTACATTAGCGCAGTGTGCTCCAGAACACAAAGATGTTTTTTTATTGCATTGTTTGTTTGGACTGTAAGCGCGTGGCACTCTACTGTCTCTCCCACTCAGTGCCTAACTGCTAGGGTAGAAATGAAAGAAGGCGTTGTTTGCCTCCTAAAGTTCATCAGGACGGCATCCTCAATGGAAGGAAAGCAACAGGAGAAAACGAAACGGGAGACAAACCGGGAGTGTCACATACGCTCAGGCTTCTTTCTTTCTTTCCTTTTGTTACTTTACTTTACTTGTCTTACTTTATATCAAATATACTTACAGCTTATTGTTTTGCGTGGAATTTGGGCCGCTCTCCCCACATTTTAAAACTGGTTCCGCCATTCAAAAGAGTAGGCCATCGTGTGCTGGTATGAACAGATGACAAAATTTACAAAACCACATGCACATGGCTACTGGATGTGAAAAAAGCCACTATGGCTTATTCATTATCCTCATCAATTGTCAACATGCCCAGGACATTAGCATTGAGCTACAAGTTCTGTAGAGATCCTGCTTCATTATGTTCCACCATACAAAACGTTTCCATTTTAAAAAGATACGGACATTTCCCCACTGATTGTGAAATAGCATGTCGTGGTGTGTTTCGTTTGTTTGAGGATGTTTGTTTGTTGTTGTTTTTTAACAGGATACGTTCGCCATCTCGAGTATTGGTTTTGTCCCATCTAAAGTGTCGTCTATGTGGCCTCCGAAATGACGGTGACCATCCTGGGTTGACCTGCATGGGGGGCAAGGGCGTTGATACCAAGAACGATTGAATAGTTGCTGTTAGTATTGATGTTTTAAGCTGCGCATAGCTGCACAATCTTAACCTGAGCTTTAGTAGTTGTCGAGGTGGCAGCTCTAATATGGCCTCTGTGGTCTATGAGATGAACAATATGATTAGATTGGTTTTGATTCTTGGAATGCTTTGTTACTGCAATGTTAAGTACTTTGTACTTTACAAGATTTGAAATTGGATCTACCTTTTAAGCTGTTCATTTTCATAGTTGATCAATATTTGAAAATTGAACATTTTTATTTGTTGCATAGATATCACAGACATGGAATTTTGGAACTAAACCTGTTCCTATATTTGGATAGCCTGTCGAATGCAAGCTGTTCTTCCCTTTCGAATACTCCTGCAAATACGTACTGGCGTTTATTGCCATATCTTTAATTATATGGCCCTTGTTCGTATTGTTTCATGTATAGGTCATAACTGTTATAACTGGATACAGTTTTGCATTGCAGGTCTCTTGAGGGAGAGCGAAATAAAGGTGGTTTTGTATTTTAAGAGGGCGATAGATAGTTGTTACCCTGTGACATTTAACACAAAGTGATTGTTCTGTTCATGTTTGAAAGAGGGAAATGATTAAGTATCTGTTACAGGCAGTGTTTCTTAATCTTCTCCGCGGGGAAACAGATGGTGGCGATGATACATGTGAAGAGTAACGTGCCGATGGTGCTTTCAGCTGTATAGTTATTCGGACTTGGGCTAACAGCTGTTTGTCAGTTATTGATTTAAAGAGTGGAGGACGCTGGTTTCAAAATCTTCTGTGGTGCCCCTACGGTCTACAGGACTACAGGATAGATAAGGAACGCGCCAATGTCTTCAATAAAATATTCTTATGTTTTGAAATGTGGTGTTGAGATTGTCCTCATCTAACAACAGTCGCTTAGCATTACAATGCCACTCTCCTTTTGAGGAAAAAAATCATGTTTTTCTTTTTTAAGTTCCAACAGTGCCTTTCCTTCCATTGATTTTTCGTAAATAGCTATTCACTACATTGACAACATTCAGATGAGTCTTTGAGTCAAAGAACTAAAACCAGGTTTGAGCAACGGATAAAATCCGCTTATGAAAAGATAAAGTTTGGTCAAGAAAAACGCCAAAGTTGCGAACTATTTCAAGCGCAAGATCCATTCATCTGTATGGTTTGGTGAAGAGAAGAGAAGCCGAGTTCAGCAATTATTAGGGATGATCAAATCTTGTCAGTCTTGCCGTCATTATATTGTAACATATTGATCGTCAGTCCTTCGGATGAGACTATAAACCGAGGCCCCGTGTGCGAACGCATGCAGAACATCTTGCGCACACGTTAAATCCTGTTCCGCTGTTCGAAAGAGTAGGCCATTGTGTGCCGGTGGGAACAGATGACAAAATTTAAAAATCCGCATACACACGCATACATTTTTAAAAAATCATCTAAGTGCTTTGATTTGTTGCTTTACAAGATTCAGCGCTATATAAGTTCCATACATTATTATTATTATTATTATTATCCAAGATTTCACTTCAGTGTTACACTGCTGAGTGGAGGAAATATTATGAAAGAGATGTGTGACTAGATCAGTTTCATTAATTTGATTATCATAAAGGCAGCGGTAAGAAAGAGAGTGGTGAGACACTGTTTCAGAAAGCAGCTGAGCACAAAACAGAAAGAGAACGGGCCCCAAAACAGATCCTTATGGAACACCACATTCTAAGCAGGGAGAACGTGAAGACAGACGGTTGACAGGGACAGGCCGGGTACTTTCACAGTGGCAAAACTGGAATCATGCGAGGTATCAGGTAAGCCAAAAGTATCGTAGAGTCGATGAAGGATAGTATGATGGTCCCTAATGTATAGCATCTAGTGCTTAGAGGAAAGACCAGAGGGAGTGTTGCTGATGATTCTCTCAGCTACACACATAAAATCCTTTGGAGCGTACCATTCCTCTTGATCTTCAAACAGAAACACCCTTTTCATTTACTGCTGGACAACACAGCTTTTTAATAGTTCACATCCGCGCGAATATGTAGCAATAAAATTCTGTGTGAGAACCCAATTCTTGTCCATGTTGCATTCACTAGAAAAACAAGGAGACAGCTGTGGAATAAATAGCCAGTGCAGTGCCAGTTGTCTATATAAAGGCCCTGAAAAAGGCCTGTGCGGCAGACTTCACTCGAGTGACTCACTCTACTAGCTAGCTCTGCAACCTTCTGAAAGGCTGGTTAGGCGTGTTTTGTCAGTGAGTGGTGAGGGATTGACGTTGACGGATGGCGAGGCTGACATTGTGGCCAGCTCCTTTCATCTGTCTGTGTTTGGCAGTTGTGGGGATGGCTGCTCATTCATCAGACAAGGTTTGTCACAGAGTCTACGACAAAGAGGAGTGGAGTACAATCAGTTAATTGACAGCATACAAACGGTTCTCAATACAAAGTCAAATAAAGTAATAAATGTCGCTCAACAAGTCAAATGGACAACGTATTGGTGTAAGATGCATATTAGTGTAGAGCAAGGCAGATACTGGCGATCCTCTGTCCTGCCCGAAGCACGAAACTAATAACCAACAGCTTAAACATGAAAAAAATTATCTTCGTGCTATTCAGTTTTTGTGCTCGCATACATACTTTATGAGCATTACATACACTTTGAAATGGCCATGTCAGTAGACCAAGAGTTTTAAAAAAGACGCTGAAAATGGAATGTACACCCACCCCACCCCTTCCCTTCCCATCTGCCTCCGTATAATAGTTATTTCACACGTTGAAAGCCAAAGGAAGAGTTTCACGACCTGACCCATACCAGTAAGAACTGGTGGTCAACATATGAAAATTCAAACACTCCACCCTTTATAAGACAAAATGTCGCTTGATTGGGCAGGGTCTTGTTTTGTAAAGTACCCAGAAACGAATCAAAAACCTGTTGTTTATACCTCGTTTTACTGTGAAACAAAGCAATGGTGATAAATCATATCGCTGAGAAAGATAAAGTAATACACCCAGTTCATTTATCAGAGATGGGTCTCCACGTGAAAACGCCATCTTATCTTTGTGATGTGTGCGTGTGTGTGTGTGCATGCGTGCGTGTGTGTGTGTGCGTGTGTGTGTGCGTGCGTGCATGCTTGCTTGCTTGCTTGTGTGAGCATTCTTTTCTGTTTGTATATTCCTAGCTTTGACGTTGATTTTCATAATAACTCTGTTAGATAAAGCGGTCAGTGGCACGGAGTGGAGCAGCAGCAGCGTCATTCACGGAGACGGAGGACGGCCAGCTGTCAGTGGTCACCCGTCATGGCGCTCCCTTCAAACACCATGCACATGGACGTCATGAGAGCAAGGTCAGTGTCTCGCCCGATTTTCAGTTTCATAAATCGAAAAGAACTAACCCGAAGATTCTGCCTGTTTACAGGGGGAAAGAACACCTCCCTCATCCCAGCTACCTAATACGACGGATAAACATATCCAAAATATTGTAGTGCAGTTAAACATCCTAACTTAAACCAAACAGAGGTAGAGACCTTGTGTCATCTCCGTGATGTTTTCCAGTGTATATTTTATTTCCCATTTTATATGGAACAGACCATGGGCATTTTGAGAAAAGGCCTTATGTCCAGTGGAACATCTCTTTAGAAGAAGACACAGACCCTGTGACAACTTTCTATAGGTAATTTGTTTAATGAATCAAAGTCTTTCTCAGGATCACCTTTTACCAGCAAACTCTGTGTGTGGGGTGGGGGAGTCTTTGTCTGTGTCTGTGTGTGTCCAGGAACCTGGCTCGCTTGCCATCCTCGTTTCTTTTCTATTTATTTAATTTTCCAGGAGGAAAAGGAAACGGAACGGTTGGATTCTGAGGTCTGGGAGAAAATTCATAAGGAACAGTTAGAGGCTGAAGTAAGTGTCTTCCATCCTATACACATATTTGTTTTATTATTTATTATTTTTTTAATTTTATGTTTATTCTTGTGGAGAATGTTTGTCGATATTGTGGAAAAGAAAACTGTTTTATGGCTGTTGTTTTGGGCGTTCCCCAGCTTTACATCTGGAGGTCAACCAGAGTGGGACTTTTGTCTCACTCATGGTACCTAGGAATCACTATGATACTGTGAGGTACACACTAGGTAAGTCTCTGTGCGTATACTAGATAAGTCTGTGTACACTAGGTCAGTCTCTGTGTGTACACTAGGTTAGTCTCTGTGTGTACACTAGGTCAGTCTCTGTGTGTACACTAGGTCAGTCTCTGTGTGTACACTAGGTAAGTCTCTGTGTGTATACTAGATAAGTCTCTGTGTGTACACTAGATCAACCTCTGTGTGTACACTAGATCAACCTCTGTGTGTACACTAGATCAGTCTCTGTGTGTACACTAGGTAAGTCTGTGTGTACAGCTGGTTTAAAGTACTCCGTCATAGTAGATCAGTGGTCCACACGTAACACTCTGGACTACAAAGCGAGAAATCGTGAGTTCGATTCCCGTTTGAACCCAAAATTGTTCCCCGTCCACTACAGCTTGATAGGGGGTCTGAGGGCTACTCGTTTGGGTGAGACGATAATCCATTCTGACACACGTAAAAGAACCCATGGTAGCCTGAGAATCGTCCCCAGCAGAATTCTATAGTAAAAAGCTGCTCTCATACGGAAAGAAAATTTACATAGATACCTTACCTTTTATTTCTCAAGGGGACGGGATAGCTCAGTGGTCGGAGCACTCGCTTTCCCCCAGCCAGGTTAAGCAGTATCGAGCGTGGTTACCAGTTGGATGGGTGACCGTTTGTGCGCCTTGGCTTCAGTACGGTCCCCCAGTTCACCCAGCTGTAAATGGGCACCTGCCTCTTTAGGGTCAAGGAAGTTAAAGCAGCGAGGGAGAGGATAAGCTGGTCCCTAGAGAAGTGAGGTCTCTGACGCCTCGCTTCCCTACGACTTTATAGGTTATGGGACACTTTAACCTTTTTACTTACCTGTCTCACCTGTCGGCATCACCGAGTTTTTCGGTGTTAGCCGCCACACCCAATGATAATGACATGACCTCCATTCTACTCCGGTCTTCGCTGGCCCTGCTGACTTCATGGATTCTCATGCTACAGGATTTGGTGATGTTGCCGATGAAGAAGCTGGTGGTCTGCATGGAGACGCGAAAGAATGGGTGGCGCTGCTGTGGTGGTGGAGACACGCTCTCCAAGGAGAGATCAGCCCGAATTTTACGTAGAGAAGTCTGCCGTGACCGAAAGGGGGATACACAATACGACGCAGCGATGCAATGCAATACAATACAATGCAGTGCAATAGAATGCAATGCAACGCAGTGCAGGGGAGAAACAATAAGCAAACACACAGTTAGATTGACAAGTGTTCTCCACAGAGGAGTCTTAGATGGTGTCGGTAGAAAGCTATCCTAAACGGGGATGAAGAGATGGCAAAACAACCCATCTTTCTGGAAAAAACTATATAACAAACAACACAAACAAATATGGAGACAATCTAGTGACAAGTCTTGCACATGCTTTTCCCTAGCTCTATGAGGAGTGTTGTAACTGTGTACCAAACAAGGCAGGTTCTGAACTGCGGGGAATGATGCTTCCACGTGGAAGATGAAGGGGGCGGGATAGCCGAGTGGTTTGAGCGTTACGCTCGCGATTTAACGGTCTGGGGTAAAGCCCGGGTTCAAGCCACCACCCAGAGGCCCATCCAGGGGCATTTTTCTCCTGCAGCTAACCTCACACACACACCCCCACCCCCCACCCGAAAGTACTTCGGATGAGACTGTAAACTGAAGCCTCTTGTGCGAACGCGCGCAGAACACCTTGCACACGTATTAAAACCCACTCTCCCTTTTGGAAGAGTAGACCATTTGTGTAATATATATATATATATATATATATATATATGTATGTAGAAGAAGTAGTGAAGGAGATAGATAGATAGATAGATAGATAGATAGATATGTGTTTATTTATAAAGGCATGCACACTGGTGTCGCGTTTAGACATCATCCCCGAAGTCGGAATGAGGCTACCTTAACGGTGGATAAACGGTTGCAAATGCAGAAATCTCACCACTGGTGAACCTCGAAGCTCTAACCAAGGAACGAAAAAACCAACAACCTGATGGGAGATGAGAGGGCTGAACATATTTCTGAAATGTCCAACATTCAACCTTACACGTTCACGGCTAGTGACTGACCAAGAGTGTTGCTTTGCCAGAAACAGATCCTTAGGGAGGGGGACCCAGAGGAAACTATGCTACGAAGACGCCGCAGTCTTTCCCGGAACAAGAGGTTCATGAGCTATAAAAGGTGGTTCGTCTGGCCCAAAGGCATCGTACCTTACGACTTCAATTTCAACAAAGCCAGTAAGTGATAATACGTACATACATACATACATGCAGTGTGTGTGTGTGTGTGTGTGTATGTATGTGTGTGTGTGTGTGTGTGTGTGTGTGTGTGTGTGTGTGTGTGTGTGTGTGTGTGTGTGTGTGTGTGTGTGACACAGAAACCACATAACACCTTGCTTAGTTGTTATAAATGATGTCCTCCACAAAATGGCTCATTTCAGTCCAGTGTAAAGTACTACCGACGTGTGTCATCACGCTCAGGACAGTGCTTTCAGAAAAACCTGTCATCATCATCATCATTAGCCATTACACCCAGCGGTGTGTAGGGCAGCAACAAAGCGCTTCCACTCCTGCCTATCCTGGGCCAACCTAGTCACTGATCCCCAAGAGTGCTGCATGGCCTTCATCTCACTTTCTACAGGTCTTCTCCGCGTTGCTTTTGGTTTTCCTTTCTTTCTCCTTCCTTCTGGGGTCCAGTGCAATGCTGTTCTTGTGATTGACTGTGGGTCTCTTCGGAGGATGTGCCCAATCCACTTCCACCGTCGTCTGGTGATGATGGTTCCCATGTCGTCTTGCCTGCATCTCCGTAGTAGGCCTGTAGAAAAACCTGCAGTGTTACATAAAACTCCGCTTCAGAGTGAAGACAACATTCTTTGGTGTTCTGTTGCCAAAGAACGATGTTTGGCGCCACGTCTTTTCTGAACAGATTTTTGAACAAGAAAATAAAGTCACATACTTTTGAATTTTGCTGTACTTTTTGTACGTATTACTTATTCCAAACACTAAGGGTTTTGCCTTTATGAGAGTAGGTGCTCTAAACATTCTGTATTATTTTTGTTGTTGTTATAATGGTTATTGTTATCGTTATAATCATTAATTTCATCGTCATCGTCATCATAATCTTTAGTATTACTATCATCATCGTCATCATCATTAGCATTACTATCATCATTATCACCATCATTATCATTAGTATTGCTATCATCATCGTCATTAGTACTACTATCATCATTATCATCATCATTATTACTATCATCATTATCAGTAGTATTACTATCATCATCATTATCATTAACACCTTGACAAAGATACAGAAGTCACACAAAATTAAAACTGCTTCTTTGCATCATATATATATATATATATATATATATATATATATATATATATATATATATATATATATATATATATATATGCCACAGTTTGGCCACGAAGCAACTGATACTGAACTACGTTCTGTGCACAGCTGAGTACCACAGGAGAGAAGCCATAGCAGCGATGACCAGATGGCACAAGTACACCTGTATTCGCTTTGTACCCTGGGTGTTGGGACAAACCAAGGAGGAGTACGGACTGACGGAAGAATCTCACGTCACATTTACGAGAGGAAGCGGGTAAACAGGAATCAGCAAGTGTGGGTGTGTGTGTGTGTGTGTGTGTGTGTGTGTGTGGTGTGTGTGTGTGTGTGTGTGTGTGTGTGTGTGTGTGTTGAGGAGAGGGTGGGGAGGGTGGAGTGTCCTTGTGGGTAGGACGTTAAGCGCTTGCTCCAAGAGCCACAGGTTGAAAGCCAGTTCGCCGCACGGACGCACACACACGCGCGCGCACACGCACTCATACACCTGTGCGCAGGCACAGAAAACAATGATGAAGAAAGCGATATATATCCAGGACTACTGTTGCAGGTGTGCTGCTCATCAGGGCAACATCCATTCCAAAACCGGGCAATTCAACAGTTGCTGTCGTCGGGTAAGATGCCAACCCCCCCCCCCCTCTCTCTCTCTCTCTCTCTCTCTCTCTCTCTCTCTCTCTCTCCTCTCTCTCTCTCTCTCTCTCTCTCTCTCTCTCTCTCTCTCTCTCTCTCTCTCTCTCTCTCTATCTCTCTCTCTATCTGTCTATCTATCTATCTATCTATCTATCTATTCATCTTATGTCCACCCCTATTGTATGGGGCTGTTGGCCTTAGACAATTAAAATTCGAGTTTCGAGAGTTTCTATCTATCTATCTGTCTATCTCTCAACACACACACACACACACACACACACACACACACACACACACACACACACACACACACACACACACACACATATATATATATATATATATATATATATATATATATATATATATACATACATACATACATACATACATACATACATACATACATAAACACATGCACACACAGATTGAGAGAAAGATAATATCAAGAAAAAAACTCCTATTGTGCGGTTTCTCACTTTTACTAAAATTTGTCCCTTTTGTGGTATGTCATCTTTCTGATGATACTAGTGTTAGCGGGAAAAGATTACCCTTACCTTTAAATCTCGTGTTTTTCTTTTGAATTGATTAGTGAATTGAAGTCCATATCAAACTTGACAAAGACAGAACATCAATAGAAATGGAGTGCTATATAATGTATAGCATAATCATCAGCAGCCATGTCATTTTAGAAAAAGCTACTGCTTGTTAGCTCATAGCGTTTGATCGTTGAAACATCATAGGAGGAAAACAGCTTTCGTCAGTCAGGCCGTCCTTTTAAACATCGGGGGTCATCTCATCTCATCTGCTCGCGTAACCCCCTCTGGGATCGTAGGGGCACTGCAGTGACGAACGTTGCACCAGCTGGCTCCATTTGCGGCGCTTGTGGTCAAGTGCCCGGGTTGTGGAGAAGCTCTTTCCCTGAATGGACCAGGAAGAGCCAATTAAAAAGTATACAGATACATTTATGAAAGAAAATGACATCAATATATCAACAATTTCAATTTTACCGGTTGTTCTTCAATTTCCTTCTTGGGAACATATTTCAGCTAAATTTGACATCGACTACACGGAAATAAAGAAAAATGAAGATCAAAATCTTCTCACCGTTGATGTAAAAAGTCACGTTGAAAGTTAAAAAAATGCTGATGGATCTGTATTAGAAACAGGTTAAAGTGGTGCAGCATATGTGATTCCGACTTATAAAGCACAAGAATCATTTCGTTTAGGAGAGCATTTTTAGCATTTTTCTTTTTTTTCGAAATTATTTGCAATCCTTATGGCTTTGAATTTTTTGTCTAATATTGCTGTTGATGTTTGCCAAATTCTATTTTGCGTTCGCTCAAAAGCAGTATTAACGGCATTGAAGACATGTCATGGTAAAATAAGGATTTATATTGTATTTGAGATTAAATTCCTGATACATTCTATTGCAAGCAGAGGCATCAGCTTAACTTTTTGTTAGGTCCCTTCTCATTGTGTAATTTACTTGAATGAGCTGGTTGATTCTTTGGCAAAACAAGGTGCCTCTAAATACAGTAGTGAAGTGTTTGCTTCTAGTCTCGCATTTTCGTCTTATGAAATGCATGCATTCTAAGATTATAAAAAAACCACATTATCAGCAGTTTCTTGCCCACAGAAATTATAAATTCTAATACATAAACTGAGATTAAATGCGTGGAATACTAAATATTTTTTTAAAAGTAACATGTTGTTCTATTCCCCTTTCAATCCACCATTTAGTTTTTTATTGCTCAATTCTGTTTAACATGTATAAAAGAAGAGGTTTAGATATTCATAAGAAATATACCACCAGTCAAGAAGTTTTATATGACTCAGCAATTCATAATATCAGTTGATGAAGTCATATATTCTTCACCTGTAAGACCATTACTGAAATTAGTTGCGGGGGGTATAAATCACCATGCAGTGATGGACATTAAACAAAACAAACCAAACCCAACCCGGAAGAGCTTCTCCTGTGGTAATGCCTCTGTTTATTTTACAATGTGACGAGTTCTGCGTTCGAATCCTGCCTGCCCCTTTATCCACAAGGCCTTTCGTGGTTTGGGTGCTAATATTTCCATGAGGATGTGAACTGAGGTCCTGTGTGCTCCTTTGCAGATCTTGTCAAAAAGCCCCTCTCTCTCTCATAGGAAAACAACTACGACACAGTCATTTTTCACGGTAATTATTATGCTACTAGATCTCTAGTGATGCATTCTAGCCAAAGAGAATAGTCTGAATATCGTACTTGGTCAGTGAGTTTATCTGTCAGGCAGTTACATCGTTTCTGCTCACTTTTGTTTCAAACAGTTTGCACCCTAGACATTATACATGTTGACTGTTTCTGCACTTTTCTCTGGAAGTGGCATAGACCCTAGTCATTCATCTAATCATGTTGACTTCTCTTTACTTCTGCCGCGACTTCTGAAGGAGTCAGTGGATGCTGCACAGCAGTGACTGTCGGGCAAGCGGACCCGGGGACAGCCCCGTCACTTTCCAGGTTGCGGAATGCAAGCTGGGTATGTTCGTATCACCCATACCATCAGCCATTATTGACCTGCACTTTCAGGAAAGCTGGATGGCATTTTTAAGCCGAGTACAAGATGGCATGTGCCTGTGTGATATCACACCGCTCGTTTTCTAGTCTCCTCCAAAGATTGACAGGGCAATGGACTCGGAGTCATGTTAACTCCAGTGGACCCCCCCCCCCCCTCCCTAAATAGTCGAGACTCAAACCCACGAGTTTCTGGACTCTGATGCTTAAGCCACCAGGTTTATGTGCACCAGTGTGGGTGTACTTAATGTGCATCAGCGTTTTTGATTAAATCAGCATTCGTGGTGATGTGATCATCATCATCATCATCATCATCATCACCGTCATCATCGGTCTTGTGACCTTGGCGGTTGTCGGGGCGACAGAAGGGACACGTTGGGCGATAGTTTTCTCCAGCCTAGTCTGTCTTTCAGCCTTTCGCAGCAACAAAGCATGCAACAGTGCCAACAGTGTAACACCTCGTCTTTTATGGTCTGTGAGTGTGTGTGTGTGTGTGTGTGTGTGTGTGTGTGTGTGTGGTGTGTGTGTGTGTGTGTGCAGAGCACGTGTACACACGAGCTGGGTCACACTCTGGGTCTGTTTCACGAACATCAAAGCCCGTGGCGTGACCAGCTCATTAAAGTGGACCCCAACGGAGTCCCAGCAGGTGAGGTGACTAAAATCATCAGTGTGCTCAGAGTGGGAAGGGGCCATAGGGAGGAGAGGGGGGGGGAGGTCAGGATCAGGGAATGTGGTGATGGAGGGGGGTGGGGGGCGAATATGGTTGGTGTGCACGTGTTTTTATATTTGTGTATATTTGTTGGGGAAGGGGGGGGGGGGGTAGTGAAGTGTGTAGTAAGATAGGAAGGCGGAACGGTGAGAGCAATGTTGTATGAGAATATGCTGTTATGTATGTATTGATGTACGGTACAGTGCTGGCACTAAAGACTTGTAATTGCTGGCTCTGCTGTTTTCGCTGTGACGTGATAGAGTGTTAACGCTTTTGTTTAATGATTGTGTGCCACCCATCCATAGGGATGCAGTGGACCTACGCGCAGAGAGCGGAGTTTGAATCGGAGGTGTACCAGTATGATCTGACCAACGCCATGCATTATGGAGGAAAGGTGATCACGCTGCTTTCATACTTATTGTGGGGATGGCTTGTGTGTGTGTGTGTGTGTGTGTGTGTGTGTGTGTGTGTGTGTGTGTGTGTGCGCGCGCGCACGTGTGTGTGTTCTTCTTTAATTTAACGTCTTTTCACATTACGTGATATTATTACGTGCGCGTGTGTGTTGTGTGTGTGTGAGTGAGTGAGACTCTTCAGTGGGACAATAGTATTAACTAATAATGTACATCAGACAATCATACCAAAGTACACTAGTCATAGTATTTACTAATGTACAGTATATTGTTGTCCCACGGGGAACAATACTCTGGCCACACCATGTAATTATTATTATATTTCAATATTTATCAACGATTCCCTTGGGGAGAGGATGTTCAGGTTTAGAATCAAGATAGGACCCGTGCTGTCAGAACCGCTGACGGCTGAACTTGCCCCTGGCACTTCACTTCAGTAATAATCCTTTGCTTTAGGCTCTGTTCGAAACTCATCAATACATTTGTTTTCCGTGTTGAAAATGAGGTGTGTGTGTGTGTGTGTGTGTGTGTGTGTGTGTGTGTGTGTGTGTGTGTGTGTGTGTGTGTGCGTGTGGTGTGTGTGTGTGTGTGTGTGTGTGTGTGTGTGTTTCCTGACAGGCATTCCGCATCATGTACGAAGACCTGAAGCCGCTGATCAGGTTCTACAATCAGTTTTACATGTACAAAGACGTGTCCCTCTTCCACTCGTGCAAAGGTAAGTTAACACATTTTAACAGAGAACGTTGAGCTGAGCGGCAAAAGCTGTGTGTGATGTGTGATGCTGTCCAATCCAAGCCGTTTCCTGTAACTACTGCTTCCATGCCAGGTCTGGTCTTGACATGACACTGACCGGGTTCTCATCTACCTGCCATCAGGGTTGGCTGGACCCTCTGGTAGCACCTTTGATTACATTTTCTCCCAAGTAACAGCATGCATGAGTTAGTGCGGAAAATCGGAGGTGGGCAGAATTGCTGAAATTAAAAGTGAAATGAATCAGACGGAAGTGTCTAGGGTCGTATTTTGTACTACCGATGTTGAAAAGAAGACCATGCAGATCATAAATTCCTCTCTCAATCTAATCAACATCAGCAAAAGAAGAAAATGAATTTGCTTGTTTAAATGTATAGATCTAAACAAAGGGTAGCATTTTTAAGAAACATCTTTCCAATCTACGTGTCATTCGGCTTTTATTTCGGCTTTTCATAGAGTTTACAAAATAAAAAGAAAAGAAAAAAGAAGCCAAACCAAAAATTAAGATGCAGCTCTTGTTGTTGTTGCAAGGATGGTGAACTTTTCCATGGCGTTCTGATCAAAATGATCGGTTGAGAATATTCTGCAGAAAAAATGGTAAAACGACAAGAAATTAGATCTTGAAGAACAGTATCAGTACAGTGGGAGTGCTTCGATGATAGAAATAAACAGCTCGCTTTTTCATGTACTTGTTTAAATACTTTTTCCTAACTTTCATGAATCAATCATAAACTTAGGGCCAGGTCAAATTGATGTTTGATTGTACTTGACATCAAATGTTCTTAAATCAGCAACACACAAAAAAACCTGCTGAATTTTGAAGTTATTTTACATGAATATTGTGTTCTGCAAAATCTTTTACCTCTATGCTTTTGTGACTTTTATAGTTTGTTACAACATGTATTTTATGCAGCTTTCCTTTTGTTCAGTATTGCATTATTCTCCTGCGATATTTGGGGAGGGGGGGTTGTGCTGTGAAAGTTAGTATTCTGGTTGAAGCATTTTTCTGTGTTAGTGTATCGGCTATGATTTTGTGATTGTCATTTCAGTGTCAATTTTGTTTAGTTTTCGTATGCTTAACTGGACTGTTAAATGGCATATTTTTGCCTTGATTTATTTGTGCACTCTGTTTTCTTATTTCTTAAATAGCTGGATACTTGAAACCAGATTTGATGTGGGTTTTTTAATGTTCGAGATAAGACTGACCATGTTCCTTTTTTAAAAATTAACCTTGTCTGTAAATAATATTTGTTTGCTTCTAACTTTAAATTCTGAAAGCTTCTTTAGATTTTCATATTGTAAAACTAAATCATGTTAAAATTACCTATATCCTGACAAAAAGATAAGGATATTTAGTCCTAAGCGAAAGTCTCAGTACTTTTTTCAATATGTAAATTCTTGATTACTGTATAATAAAAACCAGTTGTTTTCTGACCAGTAACATTTTGTGAAGTATAAAATAAGTAGTGCTTTTTCCGGTAACTTTTTTTAAATCTTGAGCATTTCTCTTCAGAACTGCACTGTGCCAGCTTCACTCGTCAGTGTCACAATGACGGCTTTGTGACGCTTGTGGACAACCAGTGTTCCTGTCTCTGTCCTCCTGGGCTGGATCCTAGCACGGACTGTGCCACCACTGTGAAACAAGGTGAAGTGCTCCATCTTGGGGAAAAAGCAGTCTTGTAGGCGTTGTTGTCATTTCAACCCGTAGAAGGAACGATTCATTGGCTGTGGTGAAATACTCTAGTTGTGCTAATGTTTATGGGGAATATCAAACGAGAAACGTCCCTTTATCTGTATGTAGCCCGAGAGTCTCTTCGTTGGGAGTGATTTTGGACCATTTTCTGGAACAGTTATTGCAAGTCTGTTCAGTGAGAGGGGTGTTACATGGCTCATTTCAGTAATTTATTCAGTGCCTCTTCATTGAGAGTGAATTGAAAAGCCCTTTTTTCTTTAAACTATCTACAGCTTCTTTAGTTATAGTGATATTGAATAGTCCTTAATTGTTCGTTTTAAGGTCGTTTTGGTCAGTCTGATCATAAAGATTACTTTTTATAGTCTCTGTAAAGTGGCCTTGAATAGACATTTCCTTCTTTAGTTTATTTTAAACCTCTTCACCAACAATGATTTTGAAGTCTTTTTTGAACTTCTGTATACAAGTCTCTTAAAGTGACAGTGATATCAAACGAAAACGAAGAAATTATGCATGCCTACACAGTTATGTAACAGAACATTGGGGGTGGGGGGTGGTGGTAATGAATAAATCCATGATTTCATCTCTGGCGTCATGGTTTAAATGGCCCAGGTATACATCATTGCTTAACAGTCCCTAAATCAGACATCTCCGCTGAGACGTAAATGTAACCCCAACAACCACCATAGTTGAACAGTTAAGCTGAGGGCAATCGTTAAACCTGCCTGGGTTTAAATTTGCTTGTGACTCCAACCCCCCACCCCCACCCCCCTGCAAGTTCTGTTTTAGATATGTGTGGCTAGATGTTTCTATCTATGATACTTGAAGTAGTGAGTTATCGCTTACATCTGTAATGTCAACCCCAATGTTGTGCAGCACTAATACATATGTAGTGACCGTTGCTGCAGGAGTCAGTGCTAAAACCCATAATGTCAACCCCAATGTTGTGCAGCACCAATACATATGTATTGCTGCAGAAGTCAGTGCTAAAACCCATAATGTCAACCCCAATGTCGTGCAGCACCAATGCATATGTAGTGACCGTTGCTGCAGGAGTCAGTGCTAAAACCCATAATGTCAACCCCAATGTTGTGCAGCACCAATGCATATGTAGTGACCGTTGCTGCAGGAGTCAGTGCTAAAACCCATACTGTCAACCCCAATGTTGTGCAGTGTCCACCAGCTCCAAATGGCCAGCTGGCTCTTTCGCTCTGTTCTCCTCCATTGCTGGTTGCCCTGCGAACGAGTTCCAGACAGGAAGCTGGCAGCACCGAGGAAAAGGAAATAACCGAAAAAGTGACCAGCTGCATCTGGCGGGAAGTTTTGACGCTAACGTTTTTCGGTACAACTTCTGTGTCAAGGAAGGCGACTCTGCGTCGTCGGCCTCTGCCCCTGAATGGGAGACTGGACAATACTGTGTCCTGAGTGCGAATGGACAGTGTCCTCAAGGTATCTCTTCTTGTGCCCTGTTTTTTAAAACTTTGGTATAAATTTACTTTCAGCACAATAGTTCGTCACATATAAGTCTGCAGTCTTTTGTCTTCAGTATAAATGCAGACAGTAAGTTTGATCTGATTCCATGAATAAATTCGGATAGTTTCGTTATTCAGTGCTCATCATTTAAAGATATCTAGATTAATCATTTCTTTAGATGAATTAGAATGTAAAGCTGCAAACTTCAAAGTAGCCCCAAGAAAGTGGTGAAAAACAGACCCACATAAGTAAATGAAATGAAATGATTTCATCACTCCAACGAGGCACTATGCTCATTTTCCATAATATCAAAGATAGCCTCTCTCTGCGACTTTTCACTTAGAGTGTGTCTCAAAACTTCAAGTGCGCTGATGTTTGTCAGGTACTTGTCATTATCATGACATTTTCTAGTACGGTTTTCAGATCCTGTTTACAGTTGTCCTTTGATAAAAGAACAGATTGGTAGGAATGTGTTAAAAGAGCTGATGAGAAATCAGGTGCTATTAGGGGTCATAAACCCTTTCCAAGAAATGTCTAGTGCTGTTTGGGGAGGTGCATAAACAACACAATGAGAGAAATTGTCTGTAAACTGGAACAATGGGTTTGTATTTTTTTTTAAGTTGTGCAGAATTAAAATTAGAGAAAGGGGTGAAAAATTAATAAATTATGTTCATTGAAAAGCAGCCACAGAGAATAATGGTTATTATTATTATTATTATAAATTATATGATTCCATGTCAGGAGAACGAGAACATGTCCAAGGAAAGTGTCGTTAACTGTCATTCACCAGAACCAGTGTACTAATTGACAAGAAAACAGCAGCAGCAGCAAAATCAGATCTCAAGATTATTTGTCATGACCAAACTCAATTGCTCGATACTGATTTCACCTCGAAGGCTGTAAGAAAATGTCAGAAACCATAGAACATCAGGAGATGCTTTGTGGTCTGAGGACAGCAACAGGAATAGGAACAGAAAAGAGAGCATTCTCAGTGTTCATAGAATAGGTAAGAGCAACTGATCTTCGCGTGAAATCATGTTTTCGATTGATATCTGTCCGGGTGTGTCCTTTATCTTTTCTTACACCTTCTACCTCTGGTCACCTATATCATCTTGTCGGGGTATCTGTCTGCCTAATATGTGGCACCCCTTCCCCCCCCCCCCCCCCCCCCATCCTTTTTTCGCTTCCACCTCTTACCTGTTCTCCTCTTCCTAACCCAACATCATTATATTCACATATATTTTCATCAACAGGTTTTGGGCCAGGCTTCATCCAGTTTGACGACCACGTCAACAGCACAGGACAGGCAGAAGGTCGTCTGCCTGATGGTCACTTTGAGGACAACAAGGACACCCGTCTGCAGTTCTGCTGTCGGGATGACGGCTTCGCCAGTACCCCCCTCATCAATCTGCCCAGCAAAGAACCTCTGGTGCTTTTTGTGGGTAACGGTACCCAGCACTGCCAAGAGGTGGCAGGTGAGTTTGGAAATTCAGCCAAAGACGCGATGAATGCAGTACGTACCCTTGAAGGCTATAGCTGTCTGACAGCTCCTTTCTGCTGTCACTGCCGATCGTTGGGGTTTATAGCGAGTCAAGCGCATGCGTTGAGTCCATAAAAGTAATATTGTTCGATAAGACTAAAATTATTAGTGGGGAAATAGTAGTGGAGGGAAACAAGTGCAGGTAACCACTGACAACTTCTAAGTTATTTTGAAACTGATTTATCAAATATTCACTTTAAATAAAAACAAACAAACAAAAAACCTATGGAAAATAAAAAGTTTGTGATAAAAAAACACGTTCATTATAATTTAACTATAGATCTTTGAAGTGTGAAAACGTCAATGGATAGAAAGAAACGAATTTTAAAAATCTGACTGAAAATGCTCGACAGCTTGAAAATTGTGTAATGTTGGTTGTGATCAAATTCGTATTGGCTACGGCTACATTGCTTTATTGTTTCAGGCATGCGGTGGACGAAAGAATTCCTGTGGTTTGACAGCTACCCCGAGAATGCGGAAATGAACGGTAGCCACCCCTTTGTTTCCAAGAACACTCAATTCAGGGTGTGGTTTTGCCATTACGTACCAGTGGACTACAGTAAGTCTTCATCAGGGTGGCAAATGTTTATAATTATGACATTTTAAAAAAATAGTGTTTCGCCTTTCTTTGGAGTGGTTTGGGTGTGTGTGCTTTATGTTTCTTTTCTCGGCTATAGCTCCAAGGTTCACCAATGGTGAGATTTTCAACATGTCATCGTTTTTACCCACCATTAAGGTAGCCACATTCCGACTTCGGAGATGTGTTTTCTGTTCATTTGTTAGTGTTTGTGCTTTCATGGTGTGTGTTTAGTGTGAGAAAGTATCTGTCATCTGCTCTCATAACCCCCTCCGGGGTCGTAGGGCCACTGCAGTGACAAACGTTGCACTAGTTGGCTCTATTTGCAGCGGTTGTGGGCAAGTGCCTGGGTTGTGGAGAAAGTGTACATAAATGTAACAACTGAATTCTTGTAGATTATTTGAGATTTATGTGTGTGCACGCATGAGCGAATATGTGTGCGCGCTTGTGTGTGTGTGTGTGTGTGTGTGTGTGTGTGTTTGTGTGTGTGTCCATCAGTTTTTTTCCACTAGTTGTGACACCCCATAAAAAAGACAGAGTGTGTTTTTATGTAAAGGCGGGAATATTTATAAGTAGGGGTCTCTGGGGATATGGGCTGCTGATGTGCGATATCTTCTGATTGAAAAACTCTGTGTGTGTGTGTGTGTGTGTGTGTGTGTGTGTGTGTGTGTGTGTGTGTGTGTGTGTGCGCGCGCGTGTGTGTGTTCCAGATTGTGGGGGAGAGATAACCCTGACGAGAGAGAACCGACACGCGGTGATCAAATCCCCAAACTTCCCCTCACCTTACGGAACCAACATGGAGTGCACCTGGGTCATCAAGGTGAGCCAGTGCTGTCTGCTATCTGAACTCTGTAATAAGAATAGTAAAAGGTTATGATAAAGGTGTGCTGGTGACTTGAATGGTCGTTGGGCAGTGAGATGTCAGAAATCTCCGCTTTTCCGGGCGCCAGCGTATTGAGAGCGGCGCCCATCCCCTCTCACTGGCAGCTTTACCTTCCCTGATCCTAAAGAGAGCAGGTACCTGTTCACAGCTGGGTGATCTGGGCGCCCAAGAAAAGTAGCTTTCTTTCAAAATGTAAGGCTTGCGCACATGAGGGATGGTTATAAGATCCTGAAAAACAAAATAAACTGCAGAGACAGTTCAAAAATTGATATAAAACCAGACAAACAAGAAGAAGAAGGACAACTCAGACACATACCACAGCTAGATCAAGATCGACTCCTTATTTATTTTAGGGTTAGCCTCAATATAAAGCTATTGTTCGGCGTCTTCAGTGTTATTTGTAAACAGTGTGTGTGTGTGTGTGTGTGTGTGTGTGTGTGTGTGTGTGTGTGTGTGTGGTGTGTGTGTGTGTGTGTGTGTGTGTTGAAACAGGCAGGTGAAGAAGGAGGACAGGTGTTGTTGAACTTCGATGTGATGCGAATGATGTCAAAGGGAGACGACTGCTTGGATTCTGTAGAACTGCGTTACGTCTTGCCTGGCCAGCCCGGTATCAGGTGTGTGGTATCATTATGAAAAGGTCAAGGTGTCCCATCACCTGAGCCGTCGTCGGGGAGCGGGATGTCAGCTAGGAGCCAGCATACTGAGGGCGGTGCCCATCTCCTCTCCCTCGCTGCTTTACCTTCCCTATCCCTAGGGCAGGGATCCATTTACAGCAGGGTGAACTGGGGAACTATACTGAAGCCAGGGTGCTTGAATTGTCATCCATCCACCACGTTCAGTGCTGCTTAATCTGAGCTTTAGGGAAAGGGAGTATTCTATCCTTGTATAACTAAAAACTCTATACTGAATGTAAGACATTGACGCACGGCACTGTGTGCCTTATGTTGTGTGTGTGTGTGTAATTACTGCTTGACTAGTCTCTATACTAAAAGTGCGCGTATGTCGCACAGCTCTGTATTTGCATGTTGTTGGGTTTTTTTTAAATATAATTATGTAGTTCATACACTGCATGGCTGGTATCTATACTGAAAGTGGGTCTGTGTCGCATAGCCTTGTATTTGAGTTGTTTTTGAAGATGTGGGATCCATAAACTATTTGTGTTCCCTTTACCGAAAGTAGGCCTATATTGTACGGCCCTGTATTTTTTGGGTGGTTTTGGAAAGTGTAAGGTTAAAAAACCCATAACTAGTTTCAACACTGAAAGGAGGCCTTTATCACACAACCATGTCTATTTTCAATGTGTTTGGTTCATACATTGCATGACTAATATCTCTACTGGAAGCAGGGCTCGTTAGAGATTCCTGTTCTTGTCTTGTTTTCGGGGGGTAGGGGTTTGTCGTGTATGGGATTCATACGCTGCATATGACTTGTGTGCATACTGAAAGTAGGCCTGGTCACATAGCCCTGTGCCTGTGTTGTTTTTTTATTTAAATTGTGTGATTCAGATGCTGCATAGCTGGTCTCTCTACTGGAAGCAGGACTGTCGTACAACCTTGTTGTCGCGCTTAATTAAACCACATGGGCCTAGCTCTATCACAGCTTTGTCTATCAATTTTAGCATACATTGAGCGAAACCATTTCATGCAATGTTGTCATTCGTAGACTCACAGGAACAATAATGACATACTTGGCTGCCAAAAACTTAAAGATTCCAGACAGGTCTTAAACATTAAACCACTATGAAAATGTCGATTGAGAGTATGAAGGGAATCTTGGAAGATCATAGGCACAAAACATAGGGACGTGTCTATAATCGCTTCGATTTGTTTGTTTTACAAGATTCCATATGTTATTAATGTTATTATCATCATTGTTGTTTTTGTTATTATTATTATACCTATATATACGGAATGACGTTAGGCTGGAATGTCAGTTTGCAGGGCTAGTTTTTGTTCCATGTTATAAAAGTTACAGTGGGAATTAAGATTTATGTGTGTCCTAATCATTTGCTGTGTAAAGAAGTTAGCTTTATTTCTGCAGCATTTCGCTTATGTATGTATTGTTTCTGCAGTACTGAGTTTTATAGCAATGAGATTAAAGTGACGTAAGTGTGAGTTTGGTTTCTTATAGATGAATATCATCAAGTGCCTTAACATCAGGATTATACTCAAATTTGTGCATACTTGAACACACTCACTCACACACACACACACACACACACACACACACACACACACACACACACACACACACACACACACACACACACACACACCATTGTTCTGTTTGCAAGGTTTGATATAATTTTTTTTAGCTTTGTCGTATCTGAAGCAGAAGGGGGGGGGTTTCTCCTCAAAACAGAAAGCTGCAGATGTTTCAATCATTAAACTTGCTGTTCTGTGTAGTAATTTTTTTTTCAGAACAGACAAATTGTATGGATTTCGTTGTCGTTGCTTGGTGTAATGCTTCATAATATATCGGTAAACTTGCTGCTCTTTGTAGTAATATTTTTTTTCAGAACAGACAAATTGTATGGATTATGTTGTCGTCGCTTGATGTATTGTTTCATATCTGTACTGTTTTCACAGATTCTGTGGAGACGGACTCACGAGGACAATCCGCTCCCTGCATGGCATAGCCCTGCTGACGTTGCGGTCTGACGGGGACATGGTCACTGAGGACATCGGCTTCAATCTCACCGCTTCCCTCTACTGGCGTAAGTAGACCTGTATGCCTGTCGTTCCATAAAGGATCAACTAATCAACATCAGCAGCAAACAGGCAGTGATGATAATGCTGATAACATGATGACAGTGGGGAAGAGAAAGACGAGAGAAATAAGAACATCGTCATCATAGCCATCAGCATCACCACCAAAATCATCATCTTCATCATCATCATCATCGTCTACTTAATTAAAGGTAGTAATGGCAACAAAAGCACCAAATCCACGTGACAGCAACCGCCGCAACTGGTTATGATACACACAAGAGATAAAGTATGATACCTCGTAGCTTTATTTTTGAAAATGTTTGTCTGTCTGGTCTGTCTCTCTCTCTCTTTCTGTCTCTCTCTCTCTATCCCTTTCTCTCTCTCATATCTCTCTCTCTCTCTCTCTCTCTCTCTCTCTTTTCTCTCTCTCATCTCTCTCTCTTTCTCTTTCTTCTCTCTCTCTTTCTCTCTCTCTCTCTCTCTCTATCTCTTTCTCTCTCTCTCTCTCTCTCTCTCTCTCTCTCTCTCTCTCCTCTCTCTCTCTCTCTCTCTCTCTCTCTCTTTCTCTCTCTCTCTTTCTCTCTCTCTTTCTCTCTCTCTGTGTCTCTCTCTCTCTCTTTCTCTCTCTCTCTCATCTCTCTCTCTCTTTCTCTCTCTCTCTCTCTCTCTCTCTCTCTCTCTCTCTCTCTCTCTCTCTCTCTCTCTCTCTCTCTCAGCTAGGGTCTTTGTATCCCGTGTGACGGTACCTAGCAGTCAGTTTTTCTCCCAGAAGCTGTGACACATCATTTAACGTTGCAAACAGTTTTCAATGCTATGTTACTTGTCAACAGCGGAGGAAGACGGCTGCTATGAGCCGTCCACCAAAGGCAGGCTGTATCGAGGTCAGAAGAACTACACCCGGGGTATGAAAGCCTGTCTACCCTGGACCCAGGCTACCAAGTGTTTGTACCACGCTTTCCAGCCCAGGTACTCACTAGCTTTCCCACCATGTGACAGTGACAGTGTGGAGCTCAGAAAACTGCCCTAGTTCTGTCTCCTATGTCTGGCTAGGGCGTTGATACGAAGAAGGACTAAAATTAGTTTTAATCTTTGGTTATTGTTTTGTTATTCATATGTAGCTGGATAGTTGAAATCCCAGTCTTGAATCTTAACAAGGTGACAGCCTTGAAGTCACTAGGGCTAAAGGGCTCTTGACTGGGTCAGACTGCTGTTCAAGATACAGTAATTGGCTGTCTTTTCCGTTAGTCTTTAGTAGCATTTTCCTGTTGAGAAGTACAATAGTTGCTTCTTGTGACACAGCGGTAAAGTGAGATTTCACAGACAGGTACACACAAATAATAATAATAATAATAATAATAATGTATGGAATGTATATAGCGCTGAATCTTGTAAAGCAACAAATCAAAGCGCTCAAGAACACAAGAAGACATGAAGAAGAGAGCAATGGCGATGCAAATTTAATTGTAAATTTTTCCTACCAGGTAGCTCCACTTCACACAGAAAATATAGTTTAATGGCAACACTGCACATGTTCCGCTATGCCTTTCAGCTTGTGTCGGTTTTTATATTTATTTGTTTGTTTTGTTATTGTGTGCTTGTGCGTGTGTGTGTGCGTGTGCGCGCGCGTGTGTGTGTGTGTGTGTGTGTGTGTGTGTGTGTGTGTGTGTGTGTGTGTGTGTGTGTGTGTGTGTGTGACAGAGACTATGGGTCAGGGCTGGAGGAGAACTACTGCCGTAACCCTGACGATACAGTCATGCCGTGGTGTTACACTGATGAAAACTGTAACCGCGACTACTGTGACGTATGCAACGTTGGTATGTGTTTCTGCTTGTTACTTTCTGTGCACTGTTTCGTTTGTATGTATGTATGTGCGTCTGCTTGGTTCTTTCTCTGTAGTGTTATGTTGATTATTATGTGTGTCTGCTTGGTTCTTTCTCTGTAGTATTATGTTGATTATTATGTGCGTCTGCTTGGTTCTGTCTCTGTAGTATTATGTTGATTATTATTATGTGCGTCTGCTTGGTTCTTTCTCTGCACTGTTGATCTGCCTGTCCCTCTGTCCTCATTCGTAGGCAAGTAAATAAAACATACAGGCACACGCTCACTAGCTTTTATACTGATAAAGAATATGCATGGTACACACAAGTGCATGTACGCAGATACATATACGCAGATACATACACGCAGGTAAACACTCTCTCACACACACACGCACACACACACGCACACAACACACACACACACACACACACACACACACACACACACACACACACACCACTCAGCACACGCACACGCACGCACACACACACACACACACACACACACACACACACACACACACACACACACACAAATACACACCTCAGTAGTTATACACTCAGTGCTATCACCAATATCCATTTTCACAGTATTAATCACTCTTTACTTTTTCACAAGACAAATTATTTGAAAGTCTGGGATGACTATATGATTTGCTGGGCTTTTTCCTTCCAGAGAAGATCTACGACAGGTCATCACTCTGCCCCAGTGAGGTATGTCAGAAAAGCCAGGAGGAGATAGTGAAACTGGGCTGTGCCGGCACTTGTGGACTGCAGCCACCTTCCACGCCTGACAGAGGTATGACATCGTTTCTCTGTCAAAAGATGAGGAATCAATCTACTTTTCTTTAGGAAATGACGGTACTCAAGTGTGCATAGCGGGTATCTTATGCAGTAAATTGAAATTCTCCAAAAGTGCTTTTGCCGTGAGCTCAGTCACCCTACTACAGTTTAACCTTTACTTTGAATTACAGTATAACCGACGACCCCTCTCCGTCTCCTGGTTGTCTGTGGCAGGATCTTACTGTGTGTCGACATTATTGTCTTTTTGTGGATATCTTATTGTCACATGGCATCCTTAGCTGCACTTGACCATGGGGTTTTAGTACTAAGGAAAGTAGACACACTGTCTAAAGCATGCACGAACAGTGTGTACTTCTTCGTCTTCCTTTTTTGTCATGTTTCTCCCAGGGGAGGTTTGACATTGATGAGCCTTCTCCATCTCTCTCTGTTTTGAGCTTCCTCCTTATTTATGCCCCTTTTTCTAAGATCATCTGCATGCAATACAGGCAGCCCAGGTTTTGCTAGGTCTTCCCTTTGGTCTCTTTCCACCCACTATGAAGTTCATTGCTCTTTTTATGATGTGGTGGTCTGCTTTCCGTTGAACGTGCCCAAACCAGCGCAGTCTATTGGTACTAGCTACAGACTTCACAGATCATCAACTTTGCACATTCTCCGTAGTTCATTCGTGATCCTGTCTTCCCATTTGATCTTTGTCATGTAGCGTAGCATTCGGTTTTCACAGCTCTTCGACAAACGTTCGACGGTTTTTGTGAAAACCCACGTCTCCGAGCCATACAGGAGAACAGGTCTGATGCAGGCCTTATATATCAGACAGCGTCTCTCCAGTGGGATTTTCTTATTTCCGAGCAGACTTGCCAATTCTTTCCATTTCTTCCAAGCACTCGCAATCCTGGTTCTGACAGCTAACTCAGATTTTGCTTCGCAGCTCATGCATCATCTCTCCCAGGTAGCAGAATTCGTCTACCACTTCTATCTTCCCTTGTTCAAATTCTAGCTCCTCCTTTCCTACATCGGTATTGTCTTCACCCTTCTTATTCATACAACTGGGACAGACAAATACTCCGTCCTCCTTCTTCAGACTTTTGAGCTTTGAGCATCTTTTGTGACACCAATATTGACATTTGGAGCATTTGATCGAACTGTTCCCTACACCTTTGTGGCAGACACCACATGGGTATTTGCCTTGCTCTCTATGTGTTCTGCGGTCTTTTCCAACTGTCATTGCTTTGGTCTTGTCAACGTTTACCTTCATTCCTCTGCGTTCTAATCTCTGTTTCCAATTGCCAAATCTTTGAGTAGCGTCATCACTGTTCTCAGCTACCAGTACTAAGTCATCAGCATACAGCATTGTTTATTGAATTATTGTACTCATCATTGTTTATTGAATTCTTTGGAGAACTAGTGTAGGATGAGAGAGAAACAATGAGAAGGAAATAAGTTACACGTGTGGAAGCGGACAGACAACCTGACAAACGATTTGGACCAAAACATTTTGGGAGGTTTGTATGATCTGCAAATGATAGATGTAAAAGCAAATAATGATCGTATATTGATTAAATTGATTATTATGATGCATCTTTTACCCGGTGCCCTGTGTGTGTGTGTGTGTGTGTGTGTGTGTGTGTGTGTGTGTGTGTGTGTGTGTGTGTGTGTGCGCGCGCGTGTGTGTGTTGTGTGTGTGCGTGCATGCGTGCGAGTGAATTTGTATGCGTGTTTGCTTGTGTGTTTATTTTTGTACGTATTTGTGTGTAGTTATAGGAAGAAGTGTTTGTGTGTGTTTGTGTGTCTCAATATGCATGCGTGTGTGTAGTAGGGGGTGTGCATGCGTGTGTGTGTGTGTGTGTGTGTGTGTGTGTGTGTGTGTGTGTGTGTGTGTGTGTGTGTGTGTGTGTGTGTGTACATGCGTGTATGTACGCTTGTATGTATGTGTGCAGGCCCACATGCTATCCTACAGTTTCTCTCTCTCTCTCTCTCTCCTCTCTCTCTCTCTCTCTCTCTCTCTCTCTCTCTCTCTCTCTCTCTCTCTCTCTCTCTCTCTCTGTGTGTGTGCAGGAGCAACGTGTGGGGAACCAGACGTACCAGGCGATGCCCAGTGTGTGGATGCAGCAGCAGGGTGTAGCGGCAGCAGCAGCAGCAGCGCTGTGGGGGGCAGGGTGAGCCTGCAGTGCAGCACAGGCTCCGAGTACCTCAACATCACCTGTCTCTCTGACGGCCAATGGTCACCTGCTGGTTATGTCTGTGGAGGTAGATTAGTGCGTGAGTGCGTGCGTGCGTGTTTGTGTGTGTGTGTTTTGTGTGTGTGTGTTTGTGTGTGTGTGTGTGTGTGTGTGTGTGTGTGTGTGTGTGTGTGTGTGTGTGACGCGATGTTTTGAAGCGTTTTAGTATAATCGTGACAATCTCGAAAGAGCGCACAAAAATGTGCTGTTGCATTAGCGTGCAAGTAAAAGTATGCCTTCAAGTGCACACCCTTTTACGAGACGTTTGTTCATAACCATCATCTTTATATACTCGCAAGGAAAACTGATTCTATGGAGCATGGCTGTGTCTTTTCTACAGCTTGTGCCGATGGCTGGGCCTTCTTCAATGGAAGCTGTTACAAGCACTTTAACCAGAGAGTGTCCTTCGCTGACGCCCGAAAGGTCTGTGCCGACTACGACAGCCAGATATCCAGCATGAAAAACACTGAGGAAATGGTCTTTGTGTCCTCCCTGCGGTTAGTGTGGGATCAGAAAGATCAGCTACTGCGCTAGTGGTTTTATGTTAATGTGTAGAAACCTATTGTGGGAAGAGGAAAGAGAGAGAGTGAGAGTGTGTTTATGGCTGTCTGTCTGTCTATCTGCCTGCCTTGTCTGTCTATCTGTCTGCCTGACTGTATTGATGTCTATCAATCGGTGGGGGATAGGGAGAAAGAGAGAGAGAGAGAGAGAGAGTTTGTGCCTTTCTGTCTCTCTGTCTGCCTGCCTGTCTGTCTATCTGTCTGCCTGTCTGCATTTATGTCTATCCATCAGAGAGAGAGAGAAAGAGAGAGGCGAGTAGTGGAGAATTGGAGGTAAAGAGTTCTTTGAAAACAACCTCATCTTTCTCAGCACACGTTCTTACATAAAAATCCTAACAGACCGAGCACACAAGAGACCCCTTCCTGTTCTCCATCTATCTCATACAGTCATTTGCTAGACACATTGATCTAGCAATCAGCCAACACTCACTAAGTCAGTGCCTGTGTGTATGAAGGAAGGAAGGGTGTGGCTGTGTGCAAGTCAGTCTCTGTGTGTGGATATGGAAGGAAGGGTGTGGCTGTGTGCAAGTCAGTCTCTGTGGATATGGAAGGAAGGAAGGAAGGGTGTGGCTGTGTGCAAGTCAGTCTCTGTGTGTGGATATGGAAGGAAGGAAGGAAGGGTGTGGCTGTGTGCAAGTCAGTCTCTGTGTGTGGATATGGAAGGAAGGAAGGAAGGGTGTGGCTGTGTGCAAGTCAGTCTCTGTGTGTGGATATGGAAGGAAGGAAGGAAGGGTGTGGCTGTGTGCAAGTCAGTCTCTGTGTGTGGATATGGAAGGAAGGAAGGGTGTAGCTGTGTGCAAGTCAGTCTCTGTGTGTGGATATGAAGGAAGGAAGGGTGTGCTGTATGTAAGTCAGTCTCTGTGTGTGGATATGGAAGGAAGGAAGGGTGTGGCTGTGTGCAAGTCAGTCTCTGTGTGTGGATATGGAAGGAAGGAAGGAAGGGTGTAGCTGTGTGCAAGTCAGTCTCTGTGTGTGGATATGGAAGGAAGGAAGGGTGTAGCTGTGTGCAAGTCAGTCTCTGTGTGGATATGGAAGGAAGGAAGGAAGGGTGTGGCTGTGTGCAAGTCAGTCTCTGTGTGGACATGAAGGAAGGAAGGAAGGTGTGGCTGTGTGTGCAGACACCACATGCTGGAGATGTGGATCGGGGCCACAGACATGGAGGTGGAGGGGCAGTTCCGCTGGGAGGATGGGTCACTGGTCCACTGGTTCAACTGGCATCCAGGTTCTGTCCATATCAGGATTTATAATAATCATATATCATACCTCTCTCTCTCATGGAGAGACGGTTACATAACATGGTCAAAGTATTTTCTGTTGCTCACTTGATACTGATTTGGGGACTTGTGTTGAACAATGTAAAATTTCAAAATATTTTTTTAAATAACCCAAACAGATTCACAGAATGCCGACGTCAGTGCCTCTACACAAAAACTTTGTTGATGGGGTGTATGACGTGGTAGAAAACACGAGATTGTGTGTGTGGAAGCAAAAATCTCGTGATCTATGCATTGGATGGATTTTCTTTCTTTTTTTAAACAGTTTCTTTTGTCCCAATATAATGACACATGAGCTGTAAGAAAACTGCGCCTGTCAAAGTTTCCTTTCCGTGGGTGAAATGTGGTACTATCTCAGTGTAACAAGATCTCGTTCCTCTTTCATGTATGTTGTATATTATATCCTAGCCACCCACATGGGCTACATTTTGACCGGTATTCTGTGAAGGCAGGAAATATGCTGTTGTATCATTATATCCTAGCCACCCACATGGGCTACATTTTGACCGGTATTCTGTGAAGGCAGGAAATATGCTGTTGTATCATTATATCCTAGCCACCCACATGGGCTACATTTTGACCGGTATTCTGTGAAGGCAGGAAATATGCTGTTGTATCATTATATCCTAGCCACCCACATGGGCTACATTTTGACCGGTATTCTGTGAAGGCAGGAAATATGCTGTTGTATCATTATATCCTAGCCACCCACATGGGCTACATTTTGACCGGTATTCTGTGAAGGCAGGAAATATGCTGTTGTATCATTATATCCTAGCCACCCACATGGGCTACATTTTGACCGGTATTCTGTGAAGGCAGGAAATATGCTGTTGTATCATTATATCCTAGCCACCCACATGGGCTACATTTTGACCGGTATTCTGTGAAGGCAGGAAATATGCTGGTGGTTGATCCAAAAACATGTTGACTAAGAACTATACTAAGATATCAGGCTTTTTAAATTAGATTTTAGTCACTGTGAAAATCTTAGGGAAATCTGGAATAGAAAGTGGGACACACCATAAACGCGACTGTAGAAGCCTATAGGTATGTACAAAAAATGTTATAGTAATAGAGAAGAACGAGTTCTCGTTCAAACAAATGTTAACATAGATAAAGAAAAATCGGTTTATGTCAACGGTTTGGGGAAAAAAATCTGTTGGCTAAAATTACTAATTTTTGGAACTAGATTTTGCAGATATAGAGATAAAAAAGAAACCGTGTGTAGCAAAAGTGTGTGAGTGATTTCATATGTTACCTGATAGATTGTTATTTTGTGTTATTTTGTATTGTAGTAGCACTCGTCTCATAATATATTTTTATTTCCAGCTCGCTCAGAGAAAAACGCTGGCAGTAAAGACTGCCTTGCGGCCGCCCCAGAATTCAACAACATAACCTGGAATGACTTCAAGTGCATCTGGAGACGAACTTTTGCCTGCAAGTATGGTCTGTCAGGTAAGACTTCAGTGTCGCTTTTTTAAAAAACTTTCGCTAAAGAAGAAGAATTCAAATTGCATGGTGCATACAAGCGTGCATGCTTGTGTATCTGTGAAATAGCTAATGTCATACGAAACCACACATGCTGGCATGTCTGTTAAGCCTTATGTAATAGTCATGCTCGAAAAAGTCTTTCTTTTGGCGGGGGGGGGGGGGGGGGGGGGGACCACAGTGTCAAGGCCAGTTTTGAATAGTTGTCCCTCGCCCAGGCCAAAAGCTTGATCAGTAGTTATTAAAGTAAGCGAAGTGCCGAGGCCCACATTACAGTATTGTTGTGCTTGGAACTGGTGTGTGGAGTATGTGACAAGCCTTTCGCAACCATATGCAGTATTCATCGAAGGGTGACGTTTTTATCTGTTTCTCAGCTAGAGTTCCGAGGTTCACCTATGGTGAGATTTTGCGTATGCGACCGTTTTTACCCATCCTTAAGGTGGCCGCATTCCGACTTCGTGGAAGGTAGGGTATTTGAAAACAATCGTACACATAACATTCTCTCCCAGTGTCTACTCTCATGGAGACAGGGTATTTGAAAACAATCATACACACAAAATTCTCACCCAGTGTCTACTCTCATGGAGACAGGGTATTTGAAAACAATCGTACACATAACATTCTCACCCAGTGTCTACTCTCATGGTGATTTCCATGACTGTGTGATGTGTGAAAGAGTGTACATGTTTTGGGGCAGCCTCAGGGAACTGAAGCTAGGGAACGATCAACTACAGTATATAGTTGCCAATATTTCTGAAACAAGATGTCAGCTATATGTTTCATTGGTAATCTTTTCCTACATTCTTCTCATTTCAGTTTTTTTTCATGCCAGGTAGAACCGAAGGCCTAACAGACACCCTGATACAGATTATATACTGAACCATCTTCCCTCAGTCTAATCTTATGTTGTACGGTTTTAGTCGGCTCTTAGTCTTTTAGGTGATGTGATCAAGCGAAGGTACTCTATGCTGTCTGCAGTTAGTGCGGCTATAAAACCCGCTTTGGTAGAAGTAGCCATCATGAGAGGCTTCAGTTTATTTACAATTCTAAGCTTTGGCCCACTTGGCCCACACAAGAAATCCAGAAAATGGACATGGCATAGCCCAAATGGAGAACACCACAACCAAATAGATTACATCATGGTGAAAAGACGGTTTCAGTCAAGCGTTAACATCGCACAGACACGAAGTTTTCCAGGAGCAGACATAGGGAGTGATCATGATCTTGTGATGATGACTTTCCGACTACGTCTAAAGAAAATCCACAAGCGGAACAACATCAGGATCAAATTTGACCTCGAGAAGCTGAAGGACCCAGAGGTATTAGAAATTTTTCAAGCAAGGATAGGTGGAAAGTTTGCAGCACTCGCTGTGATAGACTCAGACATAGATACACTGACGAATAGTTTCAATACAGCAGTGACTGAAACAGCAGGCGAGCTTCTTGGCAAACACCGACCAGTCAAAAAACCATGGGTCACACCTAACATCCTACAACTATGCGACAAGCGTAGAGAGTTGAAGAAAAAGAAAAATGAAACAAAAGAAAGAGCAGAACAATATAGGGCAGTCAACAAAAGAATCAGGAAGTCCATGACGGAGGCAAAAGAGAAATGGATCGGTGAACAGTGCCAAGACATTGAAGAGAACATCAAGAAAAACAATAGCAAGAAAGCATATCAGCTGGTGAAAGACCTAACTAGCACAAAACAGGGAAAAGGTTTAACAATCCAAGACAAAAATGGGAAGTGTCTCACTGACGACCAGGATATTCTGAACAGATGGACAGAATACTGCTCCGACCTGTATAACTATAGAACCGCAGGAGATCCAGACGTCCTTAATGTACCCGCAAGCAAAGACACAGACAGTCACCCTATCCTCCGAGAAGAAGTGGAAACAGCAGTCAGATCGCTGAAAAAGGGAAAGTCAGCAGGGGCTAACAACATTCCAGCTGAGTTGGTTCAAGCTGGAGGGGAAGCCATGATCAGCGCCCAACTAAGAATCTGCAACAAGATCTGGCAGACAGGAAAATGGCCAACACCATGGACACAGTCACTCATCATCACCCTCCCCAAGAAAGGAAATCTACAACAATGCCATAATTACCGCACAGTCAGCCTCATATGCCACCCAAGCAAGGTCATGCTGCAGATAATATTGAATAGACTGAAGCCACAAGCAGAGACCATCATTGCTGATGAACAAGCAGGTTTCAGAGCAGGGCGCAGCACAACAGAACAGATATTCAACCTCAGAATACTATGTGAGCGGTACCTTCAACATCAACAAGACCTTTACCACGTATTTATCGATTTTAAGAAGGCATTTGACAGGGTGTGGCATGCAGCTTTGTGGGCAACCATGAATTTGTACAGCATCAATGCAAACCTGATCAGAGTCATCAAACAGCTGTACAGCGAGGCCACCAGTGCAGTGTACTACAACAACATTGGAGAATGGTTTCGAACAACAGTTGGAGTAAGGCAGGGCTGTCTACTCTCACCCACTCTTTTCAACGTCTTCCTTGAGAGAATCATGGCTGATGCACTGGAACATCATGAAGGATCAGTCAGCATTGGTGGCAGAACGATCACAAACCTCCGCTTCGCAGATGACATTGATGGAATAGCAGGATCAGAAAAAGAGCTTGCCAGCCTAACAGAACACTTGAATAAGGCCTCCAAAACATACGGCATGGAAATCAGTGCAGAGAAGACCAAACTGATGACTAATAACACCAACGGCATTAGCACTGATATCAGGGTTAATGACCAGAAGCTGGAAACAGTTCAAAGCTTCAAGTACCTTGGAGCCATTGTATCAGACCAGGGATCCAAGCCAGAAGTAGTATGCAGGACTGCACAGACAATAACAGCTTTGTCAAAACTAAACACCATCTGGAGAGATAAAAATATCTCACTTATCTCCAAGATCAGACTAATGCGCTCCCTTGTCATATCCACATTTCTGTATGCCTGTGAATCATGGACCCTGACTGCAGATTTGGAGAGAAGAGTACAGGCGGTGGAGATGAGATGCTTTCGGAGACTCCTTGGCATCTCCTACAAAGACCACATAAGCAACAAAAGCGTGCATAACAGAATCCAGCAAACCATTGGACCCTATGAGAACCTTCTAACGATCGTGAAAAAGCGTAAACTTAAATGGTATGGGCATGTCACAAGATCCAAAGGACTTGCAAAGACAGTTTTACAAGGCACTGTCCAAGGAGGAAGAAGAAGAGGCAGACCAAGGAAGAGCTGGAAGGATAACATCAGCGAATGGACAGGCCTAGAACTCAACAAAACCCTGAGAAAGGCAGAACAGAGAGAGGAATGGAGGGAACTGGTTGTTGAGTCTTTGAGGGTGCCCCCACGGTCGTCAGACTACGGGACAGATAGAGAGAGAGAGAGAGAAGCTTTGACCTCCTATGCTATACCAGTGTCCAATGAGGTTTTTTTAAGCCGTATTCTTTATATCCATTTTCTAATTGTTACAAGTGTTTGACTTGATTTTTTCCCGTTTTATCCCTTCCTGAATTTTCTAACGTACGTGGAAATCATTATCAAAATGTGAAGAAAGTGACAGTTTTAAAAAGGAAAGAAATCGCTGCTTAGGTTATTTTCCAGAAGATCTGGGCAGATTTTAAAAAATAGCTACAGTTTTGAAAACTATAAATCGTCGTTGTATTGGCCTGAGCAATGAAGTTGGCCGGCCAGAAACCGTCAAAGGAGTCAATACTGCAGCCATCTTGCTTTGTCGGACAGAACGCACGCACTGCGCAGACCGGCACAGGAAGTGTGAGTCTCTGTTGCTGACCAACCCTGGCCTCTGTACACAGCACCCTGACTTGGCTGACCAGATGTGCCCCTACTCCTGTGGACTGTGTCTCGCTGACAGCAGTAAGTCGCTGTCTCTGCCTTTCGTCTAGTTGCTGTTGTTATCCATCGGCCTGTCTGTCTTTCTGTCTGCCTGTCTGCCTGCCTGGCTCTGTGTCTCTGTCTGTCTGTGTATGTGTATGTGTATGTGTGTGTGTGTGTCTCTCTCTCTCTCTCTCTCTCTCTCTCTCTCTCTCTCTCTCTCTCTCTCTGTATACACTTACCCCCAGTCATGAGTGTGTGTGTTGTCGAACTTGTGTGTGTATGAATCTAAGAAATTATTGTCTCTGTTAACATACCTTTCATTACCCATCAACAGAAAACATTTCAAAGCATTGAAAATACTTTGAACGTGTTGGCCATGAGCTCCATCGTTTAAGAATCTGATAAATAGTCCCCGCATCGACTGTAAAGTATCATTTCTAGAATGCCTCAGACAAATTTTAACTTTCAGACTAGTTTGAATAAACCAGTCTTGAAAAGTCAATTAAAAACTTTGAGGGAACAATGGAGAGGTAGAACAAGCAAAGTAGAATTTTTCAGAGATTTCAGAATGTTTTTAGAGACTGGGGAACGGTTTGTTAACGTGTAAACCATGTCACGTTGAGATGTCCAGTTTGTTAAATAGTTTCCAGACCGTTTCCACACAGAAACAAACGACAACTAATAATAATAATATATGGAATTTATATAGCACTGAATCTTGTAAAAAAAAAAATCGAAGCGCTTGCACTCAAATCATTTACACGCATGCAACTAAACTAACTTTACACCAGTGACTTAGCTCCTACGCACACACACACACACACACCCACCCACACCCACACACACACACACACACACACAAGCAAAGAAGAGACAATACAGGGCAAACACCTGGCTGACATCTGCCACTGATGTGAGAACTTGTTCCCACAGCCCCTCAGTGCACCATCCCAGCAATCGATGACGCCTCAGTGGTCAGCCCTCAGGGTCAGCCTTCAGTGACCCGGGGGTCAGTGGTGCAGTACGCATGTCGGGACAAGTTTGTGCTGACACAGGGACAGCTGTCACTGGCCTGCGGGAAAGATGGACAGTTCATCGGAACACTGCCCGTTTGTACAGGTAAGGTAGAGAGTGTTGATAATTACAGACTGGTGTCTTTTGTTGCCTTTTGCTGCAGCCCACCATCGACTTGTTCTCGCTCTAGCACTCTCTTTATTTTTCTACTATGATTTCCTACCTGTCGTGTATTTCATGTTAATTTTTGTATCCCCAGTGTGTCTTCTTTTTTTAAGAGCTCGTCTTTCTCCCTTTTTCCAGTTAGCTCTGTGGCATGCCATGTCACTTTATCTCTCTCTCTCTCTCTCAGGCTTTTGGTAAGTGATCTTGTAGACAATGAGATCATAGTGGGATTTTTTCTCCCGTCTTTTTGTCTCTAATGCATTTTGGTACTTTCGCTGTCTTTTTTAAAATTGTTTTTTATACTGTTAGTTTGGGGTTTTTGGGTGTTTTTTTTAGAATTTGGTGAAGATAGCATTAGCATAAAAGCTGACGTTCTATACAAGGTTCATTAGCATAAAAGCTGACGTTCTCTGCAAGGTTTAGCATCATTTACCCAGAGGAACCGAGTAGTTAAGATATGTTGTTAATTTTTTTCCACAGGTTTGTGAAAAGGAGTATTAGAACAGACGGAATATGTGACTTCGTGTCGGAGGACACATGATAATGTTTAATTTGCTTTGCTTTTACTTAACGTGGGGAGGCACCGTGGTCGAGTGGTTTAGGTGGTCAACTCGTGATCCAGAGGTCGCGGGTTCGATCCCCGCTCGGCTCGGTGTTGTGTCCTTGGGAAAGACACTTTACTCCTATTTTCCTCACTCCACCCAGGTGTACAAGTGGGTACCAGCTCTGCTGGGGAAGTATCTGGCGACAGACTAGCGTCTTGTCACAGGGGTGGTGAAAAACCATCAGTTCGCTTAACGCTACAGAAACCGGGATAAGCTCCGGCTCTATGGGCCTTCTGGCTCGAAAGAACATACTACTTTTTACTTAACGTGATGAAAATCTTGATGCAGCGCTAGACATCATTTTGGGTTCCAAGTCAAGTCAAGTCAAGTCAAAAACACTTTAATCATCCCATGAAGGGCAATTACAATACTGACAGGCAGATTGATACTCATCAAATATATCAAAGACACAAAAGCTATATTTCATATTGGTTTTCAAATAAAATGTCACGACACACACACACACACCACACACGCGCGCATGCGCACACACATCAATTGTGAACACAATTTTAAACCCATTGACTAGAAGACATAAAAACTTATTTTTACGCACGCATATACGCAGCACGTACACACGCACGTACGTGTGTGTGCGAACACGCCCACGCACACCCACACCATACCCCAATATATGAATTCAATGTTTTAAGACAGTTGACTAGAACACAGACTTATTTCACACACCCACGCACCCACACACACACACACACACACACACAATTATGTATTGACTACACTCGTAACAATGACAATCAGGCAGATAATTCAGAGAAATGTAAGAACTAGGTAGTCAACATCATTGTGAATTCAGAAGTCGAATGCTTACTGGCACAAAAGAATTTCTTTTTCTGTTGGTTTTGCTGATGGGACACTGAAAACGGCGTTCCGAAGGCAACATTTGAAATTCTGGAAACAAAGCATAGAAATAGAAATAGAAAAACCTAAACAAGAATAATTACCAGGGGATTGGATCGTAGTTTTAAAAAAAAGATTGAGCATGCTACATCAGATCTTACCCCTTATTGATCACTTGATTGAGTTTCAGTGTCTATATCGATTGTCTTCAGTGTTTGATGTTATAGTTCTTCTAAATGTTTGTCCCTCGCAAGAAGCATAATGTTTTAAGTGTCTTAAGTATTGACTAAGCAGAAAAAGTCCAACATGTGATTAAAAATTCATTCCTTTGTCATTGCTGGATCTCCGCCTGTGTGTTTGAAGTGTATTTTCAAGCTGTGGTACTCGGCAGCTACAACTGACCAAACCAAAGCAACACATAGAGCAGGGAGACAAGAAGCCACTTCATCAAATCAGACACTCGATGGCCAGTCCCCTTGTAAAACAACAAACGGAAAATATCCAGGGTATTGATTACAGAAAATTTCGATTTTTATTCATGTAAATGCATTCCAAAATCTGGTAATATTCATAATTATATCCAAATTTATGTGATGAACAAGAAACTTAAATTCAAAAACATATGCTACAAAGGTTTTGTCAACTCTCTGACGAATCTCGTTTTCAAGTGTACAAGGCTTGTTCAGCTTGTCCATATTCAAAAGCAACGTTCACCTTCACCTTCACCTACCCTGTAGTCCCATGAACCGTGAGGGCACAAGTGAAGACTTTGCAACCAACTTCCTCCACTCCCCACGGCCCTCTGCTTTCCGTAGCAATTCGTTCCACTCAAGGCCAATCCACTCTCTAATGTTGTTTTCACATCGTTTTCCCTGTCTGCTTCTTCGTCTCCCTCCTTGTACTCAGAAGCAAGTCATCAGCAAAAAACATTCTAAAATAGTTTAAAGACAAGATAAAGCTTTTCACTTTCTAATCTGGTCTCTTGTCATAGCTTATTACCAAATGTATGCCCCCTCCCCCACCAAATGAACAGAACAATGATCTTCTGTAAACCACAGATCAAGATACCGTTATCCAAGACAGCAACGACGTAGAGCTGATTCAGCGACCCGAAACGACAACAGGCAAGCACTCCTATACCAGTCTGGGCCCCAACCTGGGCATAAAAAGGAAGGGAGTCATCAAGCAATGGAAATTCTTCAGTCCTCACAAAGGATTCACTGTATTCCAGGTCTGGAGACCTAACCCTGCTGGAGGGAACTTGAGGTGAGGAATGAAGAAAGAAGATTTGTGTGGTGAAAAAAGCTCTGTTAGCATGCTAACGTGAAACAGGACACAGTAGTCAAGTGGCTTATAGAGAGGTACAGGATGTCCAGCTTGCTGTGTTCATTGTCCTTAAGGGGCTTTCCCAATGTATTATAGTTTGTACATTGACGTGTTCATTGTCCTTGTTTACACTTGTTTGTAACGTAGGGATGGTAAATAAAAACGAAGTGGCTGATATCCTCGCACGGCCTGGCTTTGTGTTGACCTTATGGATTAAAATGATGACGGTACGGTACTTATTCCGATTGACTGTGTGTTAAACATGCGAAGGGATTAGATGGTGTTAATGTGAAATGAATGCTACTGGAGTTGCTGACATGGATATAAAGTGACTGCCCTGATACAGGCCTTTGTGCTCGGTGGGTCTATACACAGCATGACATGAAATGACATTTCAAGTTCCGTCCCGCACGCACTGTGTTCCCAGTTTCACCCTGGTGGGTCAGAACCAAGTGGAGACCAAGGGGCAAGGTGCGGAGATGTACCACGTGCAGGAAGCAGACTGGATCACCGTGCAGCCAGGGGACAGCATCGGCTTGTTCGAAACGGGAGACTACCGGGGCAGGGTGCCCTACACCTACTGCAAGCAAGACGCCAGCCCAGGGGACTATGGAGTCATCTTTACCAAAGATGGCAGGAGTTACGGCGATTTCTCCACCTTTCTGCCTAGCCAGTTCGCCAGTAAGATCAACTGTAGAACGTTCTCCTTCAAAGCTGTAATTCATCCCGTAAGTATTGGTTGCAATTAGTTTGGGTTTTGTTGCTGTTGTTGTATGGGTTGCATTTTGCATGTCTTTGTGTATCTCAACTCTTCGTTGTGGTCTATCTGTATATTTCATAACTCTCTCTCTCTCTCTCTCTCTCTCTCTCTCTCTCTCTCTCTCTCTCTCTCTCTCTCTCTCTCTCTCTCTCATTTAACCATAGTCAAAACATCAGGGTCTCAGTCTATCGTTATGTATTGAATAACGGTTAAATTCTCAGACTATCATGTTGAAATTCCAGAAATGGGTCTCTCAGTGGCAGAGAAAAATCACAGTCACCTTGAAGACCAACCATAGTAGGAAGATAGAAAAGAAAAAACCTTAGCTATAGGAAAAACCACCCACATTTGTAGCCTTTGTCCTCAGTGTTATAAACAATCTATCAGGTAGAGGTTTTTTTGTGTAAGGGGGAAACCTACTCATTCATCTCGGAGTACTTCAGTCCAAATAAATCAAAAAGCAAAAGCAACGAAATCATAAAATGTGGAAATAGCAAACTGCTGCCTTGTTTTCGATTTCTGTAAAAGACAGCCAAGCCTTGTAAAAGTGGCGAACTAAACTGTTAAGCGAAACTGTCATCAGTTCTAAAGAGAGGATAGGGAGGCGGGGGGGGGGGGGGTATTTAATTCCTGTTGAAGTGACAGTGTGATGAATTAACATTTTTTAAACACACATGCGGGGTTTTTTTAACTGCTATGATTTTGATTTTAGCTTTCACTCGTTGGCAGAAACTTGATGAAAGGACATGAGAGTGTATTGTTTTCCGTCGAACGCTCAAACAGCAACTACTGTTGTCTGTCATATGAGCGAAAATGCGTTGCGCTGCCGTTGAGCACTTGAGAGTGTATGAATATAATATGGGAGTGCATTAACCAGAGAAAATACAGTGTCAGTCTTAACTTTGTTTTTCTTTCTTTTTTTCATTGTTCTGTGATGATTTGAATTTTCTAACTGTTCCCAGGTATCCTCAGTGCCAGCAGAACTAGATGTCCCGACAAGCCAGGTGTCCATTTTGTCTCGTTACCATGTAGGGAATGCGAAAACGGTGTACATAGGGAACAGCACCAACTTCTACATCCCTGCAGACGGTTACGTCAAGGAGTGGCAGTTCTTTGCCAAGCACGCTGGGAGTGGCGCTTTCCAGGTGTGGAGACGCCGGGAAGACAAGGGAGTTCAAAAGTGCGTTGAACTGCATGCCTCCATGTCAGTGAAGCAACAAGTTTGTCTGGTCACTTCGTAATGAAAAGAGCAAAGTGTTGTTTTTGTTGCTTCGGTTTTACGTCTCTTCACTCAAAGTGATATTAGACGAAAAGTGCAAAGTGTTTCTTTTCATAATAATATATGCTTTTAAGCGCCAGCTCTGGCTAGGTGTCTCACTATCTCACTCATCACAGATGGGATTCAGTGTGAGATGGTCAGTATATACTGGGTGTTAAGCTTATGTGTATTGATGTTTTGAAGTGCCTTGCCATATAGGCAACCATACTCCGACTTAGAGGATTTTTTTTCTTCTTTAAGAGAGAGGGAGTACAAGTTGTCATATGGAGAGCTTTTCGCGGATAAAGACAATCTTAGCTTTTCGCGGATAAAGACAATCTTAGAATAGCATACCAAAGCATAACAATTTGATTTAGGCATTGGCACTTCGTTTACAATAGTAATTAACAAAACGTTTGCCAAGTGCCAGCAGAAAACTTGGTGACAAGTTGAGTTAGTGGCTGATTGAAAACTATGCAGAGACTTAGGCCCTTGACTAGAGTAAAACCTAGGAGATGCAGATCAGTAAATGAACACGCAGCTTTTTCCTCTACACTTCACCCCACAAAAAACACAACCCAGAAGTTCCTACAGACTCACATCAATCTATGCGAGGTACACCTTTCTTGTGATTATCTTTACAGATTCCAGCTGATCGGTCAAAACGAAGTCAAGGTCACCTCCAGCGAACCTAGCTTTCATACCCTGAAGGTGCCAGAAGGGGAGAGAATCGCGGTGCAGGCAGGGGACATCATCGGCTTCCTGTACGGAAAGGACCGACTTGGCCTTCCTTACTCTTTCTGCAGTCCAGAGACCTACCCAGAAAGCTACAGAAGTTTCTGGTTCACGCCTGTCACCCCCGACACAACTTTCATAGACGATATCTACAGATTCCGATACAACAGCGGTCGCTACTTCTGTCGAACGTTCTCCTTCAGAGCCATTGTGGAACAGGTATGACAGAAACTTCCAGAGAAGGAAGGAATGAAGGAAGGAATGCATTGATTCATTGATAAGTGAATGAATGAAGGAAGGAATGCATTGATTCATTGATAAGTGAATGAATGAAGGAAGGAATGCATTGATTCATTGATAAGTGAATGAAGGAAGGAAGGAATGCATTGATTCATTGATTAATTGATAAGCGAATGAATGAATGACCTTTAATACAGAGGGATAAAGGCTTTAGACCAAGCATAGTCATAGAATTAATTTTGCTTGTGATAAGAAAGCGAATGTATGCTTGTGATAAGAAAGCGAATAAACCATTTATGATTTTTTTCTTTACAAAAAAATGATTATGTCTGCTACATTGAATAAGAACTACATCTCCATTTTGGTCTGGCAACATTTAGGTTAAAGGCTTCCTGTTTGATTGCATTTTTTCACTTGTCTTGAATATGTAAGTTTCCTTAGCAATAACGGGAAGATTACAGCATTTTTATCTCATTTTTTAAATATTTTTTTGGTCCAGACATGTGTGTGTGTGTGTGTGTGTGTGTGTGTGTGTGTGTGTGTGTGTGTGTGTGTGTTTCAGAAACATTATTTGTCTTCTTATGATATATTGAAGAATAATATTTTCCAGATAACACGTTGCTAGTTTAGGGCGTGGCGCCTGCAGTAACTGGCGGTCAGAATTAGTCTTCATTCAATTTTGTTCTCTGGCGCGCGCGCACGCACGCACGCACGCACACGCGCACGCACGCACGCACGCACACGCGCACGCACGCACACACACACAAACACACGCACGCACATACACACACACATTGGGGACGGGATAGCCTAGTGGTCAGAACATTGCGCTCGCAATCTGACGACCCGGGTTCGATTCCCGTTCAAGGGGATATTTTCCCTTGAAGTTAACATCAGTGCCGACTCCACTCTCCCCAAAAGTCCTTCGGATGAGACTATAAACCGAGGCCCCGTGTGCGAACGCACGCAGAACATATTGCGCACACGTTAAATCATGTTCCGCTTTTCGAAAGAGTACGCCATTGTGTGCCGGTGGGAACAGATGACAAAATTTACAAAACCTCATACACACCGGGACTGGATGTAAAAAGAAAAAGCACATAAGTGCTTATTCCATTATCCTCGATATAAAAGAATTAAAAAAAATAATAAAAAAGAAAGAAAGAAACACACACAGACACACACACACACACACACATATTTTTTCAAGATTTTTGAATTGTATGGTCTAATATTTTTCTGGGTTTTTTGTTTTGTTTTTAATTCCACATATGCATATGTTATTGTTTTTCTTGTTTGATTTGTATATTTTACCATAGATTAGGTTTTTTTATTCTATGCCTGCATATACATTATCTTTTTTTCTCGCTTTTTTTTCTTTAGATAGATGGCTTGATGAAAAAAAGCAAATGCACTGCTTATTCAATGTACCATCTGAAAATAAAAGTTTGACTTTGGCTCTGACTTTCACACACACACACACACACAGACACACACAAACACACACACACACACACACACACACACACAGAGTTATGTGTGTAACCCACTCTCCTACCTGACTCTTTGAAAACTGCAGTCATCAACAACGCCCAAACCAAACGAGGACGAGGTACGCACCAGCGAGTACGCCCTTGTATCTCGAACATACGTGCCCAGAAAACTGAACGTGTTTGTCGGGGAGAGCAACATGTTCTACATCCCGGCAGACGGCTACGTCAAGGAGTGGCAGTTCTTCTCCAAACACGCTGGGACCGGCGCTTTCCAAGTCTGGAGACGCTTGACTGACAAAGAAGGACGACAGTAAGTTCTGTTCTTGTCACCTTGTGGTGGATGGGGGGGGGGGGGGGGGGGGGAGAGAGGGAGGCAGTTTAAATCATCTTCCAACGCTGTGTTGAGATGCTGGGAGTACTTCCATTCACTGTTATCCATGTTGAGGCTGAACTAGGAAAAAGAGTGCGAAAACAACGGAAAGTTTTGGCCTCGAGGATCTGAATGCAAGAAGCTTATTGTCGTAAGTGTGTAAGTCCCTCAGCATGCACACAGTAGAGAGGAGTCGTAGCATAGAACACTTTTTTTTTTTCAAAGTGAGCTCTGCTATGCAGTAAGATATGTACAAAGCACTATCCCCCTTCCGAGTGGGGGGGAGGGATAAATCTTTTATAGAGAAACATTCCATTTGACTATAGTATTAAATGTCGTATACCTCTCAGCCTTAATCGTTTATCGTGAATTTATGTGTTATTGAGATGAACAAGAAAAGTATTTGAGCTGAATTGAAAGTTGAATTGAAAGATTTTTTTTTCTTTCAAAGTGTTGTTTATTTCTTACCTTTTTTTATTGAACCTCTTGAGGAGATTGTACATTTTCCTTCCGTTATTTTCTTTGGGCGTTGCGTTAAAAATTATCTAAGTAATATCTGTTTCCACCCTCCCTCCCCCCCCCCCCCGCCCCCCCTCCTGCTCTGTAATGGCAGACTTTGAATTGAAGACTGACATGACTTGACCATAGCGGCGACCACAGAGCAGAAACTAAAAAGGGGTTTTCATGAGACCACGGGAAAATGAGCCCCTCCATCTATGACATTGCCTTCACTGTGGAATTATCTGTCAGTGTGGATGACAATAATGATAATAACCCTAAAATCGGGTCAGGTATAAACTACAAGATATGTCTATCCTCTTCGGTTTTTTTAAGAACATAACCTGGTTTCAGGTAACTTTAGCAGAACTCATCAGTTTGAATCTGTAAAATGGATGATCCTCGATTGTATGGTCTAGTTTTCACAGTAACATTGAAACACATTCGGCTGAAGGCAGGCGCCAGTCGGAGCCGAAAAGGCTCAAACAAACAAACACACAAACAAACGGTTTACAGAGGCTGAATATGGATTGAACTCAAGTGCTAACCACCGACACACGGCTGCATCGGCGCGATGTATGGAGAAGTTAAACTATGTCTGAGTTTGTATCAAAGGCCTGTTTTTTGCTTTCACTTGGGAATTATTCTGCTACGAATGGAGATATCAGTTTTCTGTTTCCAGGCAGTTAGTAATGGTTCAATATTCACAACAGATAATCAGAAACGTCAATTTCCATCAGTGTACTTGTCACAACCTCTAATAAAGTTATAAAAGATAGAACGCAAAATAAAATTTAAAAAACAGACATCATGAATTAATAGAGAATAAAATCATTCATCGTAAAGTCAAAGAAAATTGATATCACTTGCCTTCTAAGTCATAACCTCGATCTGTTGAACAGATTCGAACTCATCGGACAAAACCCCATCAACCTGACGTCGAACGAAGCGCGCCCCTACCGCTTCCCGGTGCCGGAGGGGGAGAGAATCGCAGCGCAGGCTGGAGACGTGATCGGCTTCCTGTACGGAGAGAAGCCCCTGGGCATCCCTTTCGTGTACTGCCAGGACAAGGACAACCCGGACAGCACCAACATCTCCTCCTACGGTCCGCTGACTCCAGCCACGGCCGTGGTGGGGGACATCTACCCCTTCCGCTTCACGGGAGGAAAATACATGTGTCGCATCTTCTCCTTCAGAGCTGTCGTTGAAAAGGTGAGGGTGGCCGTTAGATGCTATGACCGTTAGATATTGGTCCTTTGCAACTGTTCTTTAAAAGGTGACTGTTTGTCATGATTGTTTATGTTAAAGCTATTTCTAGTATTTAGGTAGCGACTTTCTGTCAGTGTCGCCTTGTTCTTGTTACTAATACTGTGAGACTGGGATTCTGGACGTGTGTGTGTGTGTGGGAGGGGGTGGGGATGAAGAGGGGAGGGTATGCACATAGCTAATTATCCACATTAAACAACTGTAAGAAACAGAAAATTAATAAAAACTATAAAACCAGAATGTTTATTAAAAAAAACCCTTCTTAAACACTAACTTATCAATTCATGTAACAAGTAAAAATCATTATACTATTAAAAAAAACTATTAATGGGACTATAACTTAATGACAATACTATTTCTTTTATCAATGAAATGTCTTTTAGAATTTGCTCTAAGCAACAGACAGTGAAAACAGGTAAAACATTTTTTCAGATCTCTGCATTCTGAAAGAAGGTCAGCAATGGTAAAGTGTTCGCCACATATATAATATGTAGCTTTTTCTGATAAAAAAAAAAAGCTTTAAAAAGTGTGTGCGTGTAAAATTTGATAATGTAAGAGCTAAGAAATCATATATATAGAGAGAGAGGGAGACAGACAGACAGACAGACAGACAGACAGACAGGAGAGGAAGAGAGAGAGTGCACCTACTGAACTGTTGTTGCTTTCCCTCAAACCTAAAGGCGGCCTTACCTGCAGAACCGGCATCGTCAGATGTGCGCACTAGTTACACGGCCCTCCAGTCTCGCTACCACGTAGGCAGCCCCAAGAGTGCCTATCTGGGAGACAGCAACAACTACCACATCCCTGCAGACGGCCACGTCAAGGAATGGCTCTTCTTCTCCAAATACGCTGGGACTGGCGCTTTCCAAGTCTGGAGACGCAGGGACGACATGGGAGAACGAAAGTAAGTTCTATACTTGCCCCCCCAAAAAACAACAACAAACAAATAAACAAACAAAAAGCATGTCACTACAAGAGCAGAATTCCTGTAAACCAAAAGGATATCTTCTTCTTCTGCGGGGGCAGGATGTAGAAAAGCACACGAGTGCTTATTCATTATCCTTGAAATAACAGAATTCGATTCGATTCGATCTTCTTGGAACGTTCAGACACCGGCTGTTGTCTGGCAAATGAGCGAAAATGCGTGGGCTGCCGTTAAGCGCCTGACGAGTCAGACCCAGCGCGTCTGACTTCGGCGTGAGCCAAAAGGGTGTCATCATTTTTGAAATGAGTTGAAGTGTCTTAGTACTATGTTTTATTTGGTCACTTGTGCTAAATGTCAAAACAGTGTTAAATTAACTGTAGGGTGCTTGTTAATCTTTTCGGCTATTTTTTTTAATATAGTCACAAGCTTTGTAAAGTGCTTTTTATTTCAAGTGACAGCACTTGCTCTCTTCCTACCATAAGCTAAACCTACTGCTTTTGCTTTAGTTTTCATATAATTCGATTTTTGCTCATACCATTGCTTTAAAGCTTCTGAGCCATATTAGTAGCTTTATATGTGCATTGATGTCACGTTTTAATATATTAAAACTTTAACTGGGAAGTTACCTCGCCATAGATAGAAACCAGAGTATTTCCAGGCAGAGAACCACACCAGAAAATCTGAACCAGCAAAACTTTTATTGTCTTGCCAGAACCCAAGTTTAAGGCACGCTCCAAAGAACATGGAGAGGCCAAAAAGATGAGCAGAAATACAGATGAACGGATGTAGTTTTGAATAGTTCAGCAGTGAATCGGAATTTCAAGTAAACACACGACCTGTACTTTGCTTTATTCCTGAATCCAATTCATATATGATTATGTAGTTTTCAGCCCAGCGTATGAAGAAGACATTGATCACAAATAATTCATTCCATCCTTGACTTGCAGATTCGAGCTCATCGGTCAGAACACAGTCAACCTCACCTCGAACGAAGCACGCGTCTACAGGCTCCCTGTACCCGCAGGGGAGAGAATCGCTGTGAAGGCAGGGGACATCATCGGCGTCCTGTACGGAGAAAACCGGCTAGGTGTGCCCTTCTCTTACTGCAGTGATGTGAACGACCCGGACAACAAGAACACGGCCTGGTATACGCCCATCACGCCTGAATCAGCAGTCATTGGGCAGGTCTACTCCTTCAGCACCAGATCAGGGACATACAGCTGTAGGATTTTCTCCTTCAAGGCCGTCGTTGACCAGGTAGGTGCTTCTCTTTCCCTTTTGTCATAGTTATTGAAGTAAATCTCTTGACTGCCGGAAAAAAGTACAAATCTTCCATCACTTGGAAAGTTATCACTGGGGACAACTGTGTCACTCTGTTATTATTATTATTATTATTACCCTTCACCTCATAGCTTGAAGGAGCAGTGCTTTTTCTTCTTTTTAAAAAAACCCCAACGATTTCTTTCTTTGACATAGCTTGATAAAAGTGGAGTGACTCAGGAGCCATCTTAAGAAAGAAATCATACAGTAGTGAAGGAGATTTGCTTCTATGGTTTGACTGTAGCATGATTAAAGGATAGTTGTGATTCTAACAGAAAGTTTTGTCAATAAAGTAAGCATTTCATTCCTCTTTTTCAGGCTTAGGAGGTGGCAGCTGAGCTGTCATTGTCCACGGTGACTGCATTCTTTTGCTGACAGTGATACCTTTCTGCCAAGTGATCAGTGTCTGCTTATGAATATGGCTTTGAATTTACAATTCTAACTACAAGAAGAGGACTGATCCACTCCCACCCCTAACTCACACAAGTACGGACAAGCACACAACTAAATGATAGGAACGTTAGTGGTTTGTAAAATTAACAAAGATGGCGCCATCCTGGTTTAAAATTGGAGTAGGATTTAAATTATTGTAGATAACAGTCTGAGTATGATAGTTATACTCCCAAAACACACAAATCAAAACTTCGTTGTTGTTGTTTTTGAAACTTTTATTTCATAAAAAGAGACGCTCTCTGTCAATCCAAAGACTTATCAAAACCTTTTTACATACAATCAAAAATATTGTTTAACCATAGAGTTCTTAAAATCAGTTTGCTGTCGATTTTTTTCTCAACTCTTAAAGTGTCAAAAGCAAGCCAACCACAAACCACATAATACTTGAAGTACAATAGCATTTCATCATTTTCTGGAAAAGATGGTCTATCTATTTACCCTTCTGCTAAAGATCTCGCTTTTACTGCTGTTTGGTTTAGGTTTTTTCCAACTCCATTTCAACAAATAATTTGGTTTTTTAATGAAATGTTATATAAGTCGTTGTGATTTTCTTTACAAGTGGTTGATTGCTGGTGTTTTGTGAACCGAATATTCTCTCATAGCTGTTTAGTTTAGGTAGATAGAACTGGTTGATCGTTAGTGTATTGTGAACTAAATGACTGATCGTCTGTTAGTTGTGTTTTGGGGGCAAACAGAACTCGTTGATCACCGCTATATTGTAAAGTATGTTCTGTAAGCTAGATCTTTATGCTACACCAGTCACTATAGCTAGCAAAATAAATGCATTGAAAAATATTGACTTTGTGTATGTCCATCATTGTAGTTGTGATATTGTTGTTGAGATCATTAGCATGCACGGGAGATCCATCGGTGCATACACAGTGTGAGTGAGTGAGTGTGTTTGTGTGTGTGTGTGTGTGTGTGGTGTGTGTGTGTGTGTGTGTGTGTGTGTGTGTGTGTGTGTGTGTGTGTGAGAGAGAGAGAGGGGGGGGGGGAAACAAGAAAAATCTGGAATTTGGTGGCACCTTGTGTGTGCATACATACTTTAAAGCGTGTGTGACTGTCACTGCGTGGTCGAGGGATAATCAAGAGTTCATTTTTTTTCCCATCGAGATAGAAGGTGTTGTCACAGGATGTACAGATACTACTTTGCAAGCTCTCTCTCTCTCTCTCTCTCTC
>CM054153.1:4919691-4922191 GCA_028751875.1 Rapana venosa | reverse complement strand
TTGATTTTTTTCCTTTTCTGTCTCCTATGCCTGATGAATGTCTGCTGCTACGTATTGCAGACAAATTAATATCGATCGTGTCTTCTTGAATTGTGCCTAGTGTTTGTTTTGAATGTGAAATGTCTTATCTTCAGTAGAACTACACCTGCTGGAATGCTATGAGATCGTAAAGTTGTCTCGTGTTTGTAGCACATCTAACAACGAGTAATTTTGAATCTCATGCTCTGTTGTGTAATATAACTGCGTATCATCATCATCATCATCTTCTTCTTCTTCTTCTTCTTCTTCCTCGTCCTTACTTCTTCTTCACTGCAACCATCATTCCTATGTCCAGTTGCATCCAGCATGGCGGAACCCACAGAGCAAACGGAGCCGAAATGGCCGAGAGAGGGGGATGCTGCCCTGCGAGAGGTGCTGACGTCACTGCAGCCGTTTCTGCCGCAGTTCGGCCTGGTGCCCAGTCGGGTGGGTTTTTTCATGACCAGGGATCAGTCCACGGGCTTTCCTAGTAAGTGTGTCAGCATTGTTGGGTTGGTCGGTGAGTTGGTTGGTTGGTTAGTTTCTGTCTTCTTTTTTTTTCCCCTTTCTTTCTTACGTTTTTGTTTTCTTGTTTAGTTTGTATCATATTGCGCTGTATAGTCACGGCAGGTTTCCTTGTTGGAAATTCGGGCTGCTCTTCCTGGGGAAAGTGTATAGCCACTAGAGCAGCACCACCTATTATTTTAAGAAAAATGCCCTGTCTGCGTGTTCCATTGGCCAACTCTGTGAAGTATTTAGGAGTAGTTCTTGACAACACACTCTCTATGGAAAAATTCATCACCCAGACCTGCCAGTCTTGCTACTATCAATTACGGCGCATAAGCGCGATTCGCAAGTATCTTTCCACTGATGCAACTTCCAAGCTTGTCACATCTCTCATTCTTTCACGTTAGGCTACTGTAATTCTCTTTTGGTTGGCCTACCAGCATCATCCATCCACTCTCTTCAACGCATACAAAACTCTGCAGCTCGACTGGTCCTAAAAAAGAAAAAATCTGAACACATCACTCCTCTTCTGCGATCTCTTTACTGGCTGCCTGTCTCACAAAGACTGAAGTTTTGATCAATACCCTCTGTTTCAAATGTCTCCACAAATCTGAACCCTCTTATCTCTGTAACTGTCTTCACCTGTATACTCCATCCCGTTCCCTTCGTTCAGCCGCAGATACTTTGTGCTTTCGAACACCCAGATTCAAACAAACCACTGTTGGCCGTCGCTCTTTCTCTGTTTCTGGTCCATCCACCTGGAATGACCTCCCTCTTTCACTTCGCCAAAAGCCTTCATTTGCTACCTTCAAATCCAGCCTCAAAACCACTTATTTCCTACCTGAGACTTTCCCCTCATATCTGTCCCTAATTTTCAACAGCATCCTTCACCTCCTAAGTGTGTTGTGTGTGTGTGTGTGTGTGTGTGCATGCGTGCGTACGTGCGTGCACGCGCATGGATTTGAAATATGTTGTTCATTATGTTTAAGGAGAGTTGCATGCGTGTAAATGATTTGAGTGCAAGCGCTTCGATTTCCTAGTTTTTACAAGATTCAGCGCTATATAAATTCCATATATTATTATTATTAGTGGTTTCCCTGTGATAGTGGCTTTTATCTGCAGAAAGTTATCGGGGATCTCTCTCTGGTTGACATGGGCCCTTTTACGTGCGCTGAATACATGTTATTCACAGAACTTGGGTTTATCGTCTCATCCTGTAAACTAGTACCCAGACCACCATTCCAGGTCTAGTAGATAGGGGAAAGTTAATGTTTAAACGAGGATCGAACCTACGACTGTTTGCTTTCTAAATGGATATGTCACCTCTAGACCACCAGTTTTTCATTCTTCGGTTGTTTGCTTGAACGTTTGCACACACATATTTTCGTCAGAGACAGGAGCTGGTAGTTTACTCAAACATCTGCTGATCTTGGCAAAAGGTGAAGGAGAGTGAACGAAAAACCAGACATGTCATGTTTGAGGGTGTAGAGGTAAAGTAAAGGCAGTTGTGTGGAGCGTGCTGGAAAGGTCCTTGGTCCAAATGTCCCATATGAAGCTTGCTCCAACAAACACCCTCTAGGCCATTGGAAGGGGGTCTAAGCAAACTGAGTCATTTGGGTGAGATAAAAACAAACCTTTCTTCTGTGTACAACATGGATCTTACCTTTTGATAAGGTATAAGGTCTCTGACCTCCACCCATTAAGAATTTGTTGCCGTATTTTGATTAAAAACCGTGGGCCGCCCACATATTTCAGTCCTGTAGTATTGTGTGACTGTTAGTTCTTCACTGATGTTTTGTTTGTATATTCCTTGCTATACAAATTCTTCAGTTGTGCTTTAATTCCTGATGGTCGGTGAAATCCTTCACGACTGCACAAGAATAAAACGAATCGCATTGAACTCTAGTTTCACGCGGGAGATAATCCTGAACGATTGTGTAAACTGAACATTTGCGAGTTATCGCCCGAAAGTGTC
>CM054153.1:4762191-4914691 GCA_028751875.1 Rapana venosa | reverse complement strand
TTGATACTTTTCTGAACGCAGAAGCATGGCAGGAGAGAGAGTGTCGCCATGCTTTCTTTGTTGATACTTTTCTGAACGCAGAAGCATGGCAGGAGAGAGATGTTGCCATGCTTTCTTTGTTGATACTTTTCTGAACGCAGAAGCGTGGCAGGAGAGAGAGTGTCGCCATGCTTTCTTTGTTGATACTTTTCTGAACGCAGAAGCAGGAGAGAGAGTGTCGCCATGCTCTTTTTGTTGATACTTTTCTGAACGCAGAAGCATGGCAGGAGAGAGAGTGTTGCCATGCTTTCTTTGTTGATACTTTTCTGAACGCAGAAGCATGGCAGGAGAGAGAGTGTCGCCATGCTTTCTTTGTTGATACTTTTCTGAGCGCAGAAGCGTGGCAGGAGAGTGTCGCCATGCTTTCTTTGTTGATACTTTTCTGAGCGCAGAAGCATGGCAGGAGAGAGAGAGTGTTGCCATGTTTCTTTGTTGATACTTTTCTGAATGCAGAAGCGTGGCAGGAGAGAGAGTGTCGCCATGCTTTCTTTGTTGATACTTTTCTGAACGCAGAAGCAGGAGAGAGAGTGTCGCCATGCTCTTTTTGTTGATACTTTCCTGAACGCAGAAGCGTGGAAGGAGAGAGAGAGTGTTGCCATGCTTTCTTTGTTGATACTTTTCTGAACTCAGAAGCGTGGCAGGAGAGAGATGTTGCCATGCTTTCTTTGTTGATACTTTTCTGAACGCAGAAGCAGGAGAGAGAGTGTCGCCATGCTTTCTTTGTTGATACTTTTCTGAACGCAGAAGCGTGGCAGGAGAGAGAGTGTCGCCATGCTTTCTTTGTTGATACTTTTCTGAACGCAGAAGCAGGAGAGAGAGTGTCGCCATGCTCTTTTTGTTGATACTTTTCTGAACGCAGAAGCATGGCAGGAGAGAGAGTGTTGCCATGCTTTCTTTGTTGATACTTTTCTGAACGCAGAAGCGTGGCAGGAGAGTGTCGCCATGCTTTCTTTGTTGATACTTTTCTGAGCGCAGAAGCGTGGCAGGAGAGAGAGTGTCGCCATGCTTTCTTTGTTGATACTTTTCTGAACACAGAAGCAGGAGAGAGAGTGTCGCCATGCTTTCTTTGTTGATACTTTTATGAACGCAGAAGCATGGCAGGAGAGAGAGAGTGTCGCCATGCTTTCTTTGTTGATACTTTTATGAACGCAGAAGCGTGGCAGGAGAGAGAGTGTTGCCATGCTTTCTTTGTTGATTTTTCTGAGCGCAGAAGCAGGAGAGAGAGTGTCGCCATGCTTTCTTTGTTGATACTTTTCTGAACGCAGAAGCAGGAGAGAGAGAGTTGCCATGCTTTCTTTGTTGATTTTTCTGAGCGCAGAAGCGTGGCGGGTGCACGACATCATCCAGCTGGCCTGTGTGTACCTGCCGCTGCAGAGGGCCCTGCACGAGCTGCTGGCTCGGAGACGGGGGCAGGGCCCGGAGCAGCAGGTCGACGTCCAGGGTGTGCTGACCCAACTCAGCCAGAGCCGACTGCTGTTGCCGCAGCTGACGCCACACGTTCTGCAGACCTTGGAATTAGAGAGTCCAGAAACGGCCGTGGTGCATCTTCTGGCCTCCGTCTATGCCACCCATGTGGAAATGCTAAAGGTAGATCTTGTCTGTTTGTCTTTCTCTGTGATTTTGCCCTTCTGTCTCTCTGTCTGTCTGTCCATCCATCTTTCTACATTGTACCCATTTTTTCCACGGATTTCTATGTATGTACTCGTCAGAAATGTTATGGCATGACAATATCAAGGTATGGAATAAGTACAGAACATGTGTCAATTATTTTAGTTGTGTTCATTTTCTTGGTTATGCACATCAAATAGAATAATAATGATAATAATAATAATAATAATAATAATAAATGGAATATATATAGGGCCTTATCTTGCAAAAACAGATCAAAGCGCTTAGTTGTTAGAAACACAAAGATACAAAACTTTCCAGGAAGGACGCAGGAGAAACACACCAATTTCACATTCAAACAGAGAGAGAGAGAGACAGCATGCAGCCAACAGGCGCAAAGGTGAACACACAGCTATAAACAGCTAGCGATAAACTGCTAGCTATAAACAGCTAACTATAAACAGCCGACGAATATTCTCCAAACAGTCGTCTGTACATATTCTTCAGTAGGCACATCGCAGATTCAAAACCGAGAATTGTCTGTAGATTCTTTGCATTATAGGAGGCAGAAAACGCTGAAGTGCACACGTACTAGGTGTGCTAGTAAGTCCAGAAAATCCTTCCAGTCTAATCCAGTTGTTTGTAGCCTCGCCGACCACTGGGGCCGTGTAAGGGCTGTGTGGAAAAGTTGAGAATACACACAGCAGGTCTGTTGATCAGCATGCAGCATATTCATCAACCTTTCTTTCGTCCAGTTCACGAGTTAGGTCTCGATGTTTTGAGATTCATAGAAAACAGTACGCGATATGACTTTCTCCGCATGTCTGTTGGTTTCGATGCTAGCTAACCTCCCGACTTTTAACGCAACGTATGTGTATCTTAACTGGTACACACAAAATACTGTTAACAGGGAGACTACGAGGACTGGATTCAGGACATGAACAACGAGGTGGCTGGGAGAGGCTCCTCACGCCGACCCACGGACGGCGGCGGCGGCGAATCGCCCGTCTGGATCCGCATCCTGGTAGAGGCCGTGGAGGCCAACAGAGGAGACGGCTTCAGGACTATGGTGCCAGACTGCGTGTTTTCTCCTGAAACGTGGAATTCTGTACACGGTGAGACCAAGACAAGAAGTAGAAGACTAGCAGTATTCATTCCTCTGAACTCTAAAAATGGCTGTCTGTATAGCGAGGTACTGAAACAGTCACACACGACGTCGGAGTATTGCTGTCTGTATAGCGAGGTACTGAAACAGAGTCACACACGACGTCGGAGTATTGCTGTCTGTATAGCGAGGTACTGAAACAGAGTCACACACGACGTCGGAGTATTGCTGTCTGTATAGCGAGGTACTGAAACAGAGTCACACACGACGTCGGGGTATTGCTGTCTGTATAGCGAGGTACTGAAACAGAGTCACACACGACGTCGGAGTTTTGCTGTCTGTATAGCGAGGTACTGAAACAGAGTCACACACGACGTCGGAGTATTGCTGTCTGTATAGCGAGGTACTGAAACAGAGTCACACACGACGTCGGGGTATTGCTGTCTGTATAGCGAGGTACTGAAACAGAGTCACACACGACGTCGGAGTTTTGCTGTCTGTATAGCGAGGTACTGAAACAGAGTCACACACGACGTCGGGGTATTGCTGTCTGTATAGCGAGGTACTGAAACAGAGTCACACACGACGTCGGGGTATTACTGTCTGTATAGCGAGGTACTGAAACAGTCACACACGACGTCGGGGTATTGCTGTCTGTATAGCGAGGTACTGAAACAGAGTCACACTTGCAAACTTCTCACCCAGAGGGAACTTTATGGTCTTACAGCAATTCTCAGGTGTGATGAATGTTTGTTTATTTTATTCTCTTATTTGTTTTATTCTTTTATTTCGAGGATTTTTATTTATTTCATTTATTCTTTTATATCGAGGATAATGGAATAAGCACTCATGTGCTTTTGTTCATCCAGTCTCCGTGTGTATGCAGTTTTGTAAATTTTGTCACCCGTTCCCACCGGCTCACAACGGCCTACTCTTCCGAAAAGCGGAACGGGTTTAACGTGTGCGTAAGATGTTCTGCGTGCGTTCGCATACGGGACCACGGTTCAAAGTCTCATCCGAAGGAGTTTTGGGGAGAGTGGAGTCGGCACTTATGTTAACTCCAAAGGAAAAATCCTCTTGAACGAGAATGGAACCCGGGTCAGCAGATCACGATCCCGGGTCAGCAGATCACGAATACATCATGTAATCGCCAGGCTATCCCGTCGTGAATGTAATGGAGTGTGGGTAGTGTGGGTGACGCCCCGAGTGTTAAGCTGGGGAACATGCAACAGCAGAAACAACAACGACAGTATCTACTCAGGGGGAAAACGTCAGGTTTTACCGTTTATACCGAAAATAGTCCTGAGTGCAATGATTAGGTGACAGCTTCAGCGTGCTCAAACACAAAAGGTTTATACAAATTGTGGGATCTTATTTAAATATTCATTAGGCAAGAAACGTCGGGTACAGCTGAATAGGTGTTAACAGCAACAACAAACAAGCTAACGACATACAGCCAGCTCAATCAATGCAGAAACGATACCATTTGCCAGCTAGTAAGCCTATGTGGATCATTAATTATGGGTTTACCTGAAGACGGAACGTTTCTATAAGGTTGCTTGTTTTGTTTGATTCGTGCTTTTTTAAAATAAAATAAAAATAGTTTGTGACTTGCCTGAGTAACTTCTGTTTAAATCGAAGTCGATCTAAGTTCATGTTTTCCCCTAGAAAATGGAATTAGCAGTAGCATAATAACAATAATAATAATGATAATAATAATAATAATAATAATATATGGAATTTATATAGCGCTGAATCTTGTAAAACAAACAAATCGAAGCGCTTAGCATTCGGTTCTTCTTTTCTTTTCTTTCTTCTTTTCGTAGTAATCTTCCTATTACTCCCGCCCCTGCATATGAGGCTTTAGGCTAAACGCGCGCGCGCGCACACACACACACATATACACACACACGCGCGCGTGCGCGCGCATAAGCGCACTAATTCGTGTAGGGGCCTACATGATTATGGAGAATCTGTCCAGTCGTGCACTCACTCTCATCAGTATACACACACGCGCATATTCTTACATTAACGTGCGACTTTAGATACCATGTGAATATATACAATTTCTAATTCGTATTTTAGACGTACCGACATCTGTATGATAATAATGATGATAATGACAATAATGATGATAGTAATGATTAACAGTATCACAGTGATGATAATTATAATGATAATAATGGATATTTATAGACCGCTTTCCTTTCTTCTTTGCATAGGTAGCACAAAGCGCTTTACATAACAAATGTGATAGCTTTACATAAATGTGATAAACACATACATACATACATACATCTTGTGATTAGTACAAATAGTGGTAACAGTTTACATTTATCCTCATTTCCAGATCAACTGGCATACGGACGACGTGGTCGGATTTTTGACGACGACGGTAGGCAATTTTTGTTTTTTATTGATGTTGCTGTTATTCTTCTTATCTTTTACATGTTGTCTGCCCCATTTCTGTGACTTTCAAATGCTAAATTTCTCATCTTCGTCTCGTCCAAACCCTCATTTTTTTCTGGCACTCCAAAGCCAAGGCTCACGAGGAAGTAAGGCGGCCATGAGGCCACCGCCCTGAGGAGGAATAGCACTGCTTTCCGAACACTTTGTATTGGTAGTGTTCAGTGGTGCTTGTTCTGATCACACGAAACCTAGGACATCATCACCTAAATCGTCAACTGACAATGATAGCTTAGTCATGTAGCCAGATAATGATATCTTAGTCATATAGCGAGATTCATGACAGCTTGGTCTTGTAGCCAGATTAATGATAGCTTGGTCACATAGCCAGATTAATGATAGCTTAGTCATATAGCTAGATTCATGATAGCTTGGTCTTGTAGCCAGATTCATGATAGCTTGGTCACATAGCCAGATTAATGATAGCTTGGTCATATAGCCAGATTAATGAAATCTTAGTCATATAGCCAGATTAATGATAGCTTAGTCATATAGCCAGTTTAATGACAGCTTGGTCACATAGCCAGATTAGTGATACCTTAGTCATATAGCCAGATTAATGAAAGCTTAGTCATATAGCCAGATTAATGATAGCTTAGTCATATAGCCAAATTAATGACACCTTGGTCAAATAGCCAGATTAATGACAGCTTGGTCATGTAGCCAGATTAATGATAGCTTGGTCATGTAGCCAGATTAACGATAGCTTGGTCAAATAGCCAAATTAATGATACCTTAGTCATGTAGCTAGATTAATGATAGCTTGGTCATATAGCCAGATTAATGACAACTTGGTTATGTAGCCAGATTAATGACAACTTGGTCATGTAGCCAGATTAATGATAGCATTGTCATGTAGCCAGATTAATGATAGAACTGTCATATAGCCAGATTAACGAAAGCTTGGTCATGTAGCCAGATTAATGACAATTTGGTCATATAGCCAGATTAATGATAGCATTGTCATGTAGCCAGATTAATGATAGCATTGTCATGTAGCCAGATTAATGATAGCATTGTCATGTAGCCAGATTAATGATAGCATTGTCATGTAGCCAGATTAATGACAGCTTGGTCATGTAGCCAGATTAACGATAGCTTGGTCATGTAGCCAGATTAATGACAGCTTGGTCACATAGCCAGATTAATGATAGCATTGTCATATAGCCAGATTAATGATAGCATTGTCATGTAGCCAGATTAATGATAGCATTGTCATGTAGCCAGATTAATGATAGCATTGTCATGTAGCCAGATTAACGATAGCTTTGTCATGTAGCCAGATTAACGATAGCTTGGTCATGTATCCAGATTAATGATAGCTTGGTCATGTATCCAGATTAATGATAGCTTGGTCATGTAGCCAGATTAATGACAGCTTGGTCACATAGCCAGATTAATGATAGCATTGTCATGTAGCCAGATTAATGACAGCTTGGTCATGTAGCCAGATTAACGATAGCTTGGTCATGTAGCCAGATTAATGATAGCTTGGTCATGTAGCCAGATTAATGATAGCTTGGTCATGTAGCCAGATTAATGATAGCTTGGTCATGTAGCCAGATTAATGATAGCTTGGTCATGTAGCCAGATTAATAATAGCTTAGTCCTATAGCCAGATTAACGACAGCTTTGTCATGTAGCCAGATTAATGACAGCTTGGTCGCATAGAAGTTGAGTGAGGTGCCTACCTTCTTCCATGAATCTGCAACCGCTTCAGACATGGACTTGCACCCAGTACAGGCAAAGTGCCGAAGAGGGTCAATGTAAAGGGGATCACTAGCAGATCAGAACTCGCACTGAGGGTGACTGTAACCGCCTAAACTATGCATGAAGGCTTGCTGATATTATTCACTTCTGGTGGGTAAAATCGGCCGCATACGCGAAATCTCACCATTGGTGAACCTTGGAGCCGTAACCTACACACGAATAAAACACCCCTGTGCCTTGCTGAGAGAGTGCGACTTTTCGAATGCTTCACTGTCACATTTTCTGTTAGGCCAGTGGTGGTGATGATACTTTTGTGGTTATGGTGTGGTGATAATAAGTCATGATGATTATATGACGACGTCTACGATTGTAATGATGACTGACGGTGATCATGGTGGTGGTGGTGGTGGTGGTGGTGATGGCGATGATGATGATGATGATGATGATGATGATGATGATGATGATGATTTTTTGTTTCTGTGCCTAAAGCAGTCGAGATTGTGTGATACAGACACAGCAAGTGAATCTGGACAGTCGGTGAGGACGCTTCTAGCGGGCGACGACGAGGAAGACGAGGAGGAAAATAGGCCCCCGGTACCCAGACACAGGCTGTCTCAAGACGAAGAACGTCGGTGGAACATGGACCAGCAGGCCACGCAGAGGCGACGTACCGTGGAGTACGTGCGCGGCCTGGAAATCCCTACCATCTGCAAAATCATCGCCTATCAGTTTGAGCGGGCTGGTAACAAGCTGCACTTTGCTTTGGCGCTTTTACCTTTTCTTAAGGGCGGAATATTGTCCCAAATACAAAGACATACACTTGAGTGGATACTTACGCTCGACAAACACAGGCACACACACACACACACACACACACACACACACACACACACATTTTTGCAGAATTTCTGAATGTCTGCTACACAGCCCACTCGGTATCTTCCTGTGATTGATCACCTTGTTTTAAAGCTTATCATTTAAAGAATGTTCTGTAAACCTCTCTAAATGCCCTTTGTTTTTACCCCATACTTTGTGCTATTATCTACGTAGAATATGTTAACGTTCCCAAAGTTCAAACTTTTTGGCTAGTTATAGTATCTATTGTTAGTTTTCGGAGTTTTTCTTGTTCTATTTGTTACCCTTGACTGGTTGAAGATTTAGAAACATGTTCTTGATTATTCCCCTATAGTTGTTTCAAATAGTAAGGCCCTAGGTTCTTTATAACTGTTTGTTGCTTAGGTCATTTTATTGGCACACACACACACGCACACGCGCACACACACACGCACACGCGCGCACACACACACACACACACACACACACACACACACACACACACACACACACACACACACACCCTAGGTTCTTTATAACTGTTTGTTGCTTAGGTCATTTTATTGGCACACACACACACACACACACACACACACACACACACACACACACACACACACACACACACACACACACCACATGCATTCACATACAAACACATATATATATATACATACGCAACGCATACACTCACACATATACACCCACACACTCACACACATATACAGGCACACATATACATAACACAATTTCTCTGATATATTTACACACATGCGCGCGCGCGAGCACACACACATACCATCACACACTCACAAACGCAAACACTTTCACTCATATACTCACTCTCTCTCACTCATTCACACTCACACACGCACGCACGCACGCACATACACACACACTCATGCATGCACACACATACACGCACGCACGTATATATACATACACACACTCACACACACACACATGCGCACACACACACTCGCATGCATGCACGCACGCACGCACACACACACACACACACACACACACACACACACACACACACACACACACACACACACACACACACACATTTAACCGTCTAATATCACTTTTTGGTGGAAGGACGTTAAACTGAAGAACGAACACACACAGTTTAGTTCTTGTAATCACTGTGTCCAGTTTGTGCACACGTACACCTCCTTGGGTGGACATTTAATGTTGGCTGCTACTCCCCATCTCTCCTGATTGTGGCAATAGGCACCAGTCGCTTGCTGCCTCCTGCCTGTATCAAAGCGCTTGCACACGTAGCTAGGACAGTGTGGCCAATTCCAGACAGCCTCAGTATGATTGTGCCTAGTTCTGTCATTATCTGGGTAATGAAGTATGGGTCCAAAATCGTGTTGTAAAAGTACAGGCCTTTTGTGTTAAAATACAAACAAAACAGGCTCATTCCCAAAAACCAATATAGTACAAAGATAAGAAATAAACAATTCATCTTTGTATATACAAAATGTTTTATTGTAATTTTTTGCAACTCGTACAAAAGTCAAAATTGAAATGGCACAATAACATAAAAATAGTTCAATAAAGGGGTTTGTACTTTAAAGAAAGCTTTTTGCCCTGTTTTTTTCTCTTTTATTTAAACTCTGTGTTGAGTAGCTGGTTTTATGATATTGTCAGTCATCATTAATGTTATTCTGATATATGGTCAAAATCCTCGTGTGGCTATATGGTGGGCTAGGGGTGTTGAGATGAAGAAAAAAAAATGAAAGATAGGTTTTAGTCCTGGTGCATTAATCGGTAGCTAGCTATGTACACAGTTTTAGACTGCGGCAACCCTATACAAGCGCTGGCAAAACCGGTAACTGTGTGTAATATTATCATTCTGTGCTTTAAGCGGAAGAGAAGATCTGTGGGTTTCACCTGTACAGGTAGGTGCTTGTTCATAGTCTCGTAGCCAGGGGAGCTACAAGCATAATGCATCACCGTCTGAAATCCATGTGTATCATGAACAGCCCTACCTTCAGTTAAAGTCGTGTGCCTTTTTGTTCTCCACTAAAGCTACCTTTCTCGTTCATTGTACCTTCAAAACTTCAATCCTAAAATACCTACTCAAAGCATACTGTGCGCAGAACACTCCGACTGGGTTCCTGCCGCCAACCTGGCCTCTTCAGACGATCTGGACCAAGAAGACCTTGTCTCCCTCGAGTCGCTGTCAACGGAGAACAACAGCCACATACCAGACAGTGCCAGCCAGTGCGGCAGCAGCAGCAGCAGCAACGCACGCCTGCATCAGATGCGGGACCTGACACGCACGCTGCGTATAGCCAGTGACGGGAGGATCATGCTGCGGGCCTACCAGGACGAGCTGTTGTGCTGGGCCCGCCAGGGCTGCAATGTGGCCATCTTCCTGCCCACCGGCACTGGCAAAACCTTCATCACTCTCCGCTACATGCAGGTGAGGGGTTCAGTGCAGTTGAGTGTGCTGGCTCTGTGCAGTTGCTTGTGTGTGTGTGTGTGTTTATTTATCTATTTTTTTAATATTCTTTGATATCGAGGATATTGGAATAAGCACTTGTGTGCTTTTTTTTACATCCAGTCCCCGTGTGTATGCGGTTTCTGCAAATTCTGTCATCTGTTTCCACCGGCACACAATGGTCTACTCTTACGAAAAGCGGAACAGGATTTAACGTGTACGCAAGATGTTCTGCGTGCGTTTGCACACGTGGCCTCGGTTTATAGTCTCATCCGAAGGACTTTTGGCGAGAGTGGATCCTGCACTGATGTTAACTCCAGGGGAAAATATCCCCTTGAACGGGAATCGAACCTGGGTAGTCAGATTGCGAGCACAATGTTTAAACCACTAGGCTATCCCGTCCCCGCGCGCACGCGTGCGTGTGTGTGTGCGCGCGCGCGCGCGTAGTGTGTAGTGTGTGTGTAGTGTGTGTGTAGTATGTGTGTGCGTGTGTGTGTGTATAGTGTGTTTGTCCAAATTCATTTAACATCTTTTCACACACTCATACGCGCGCGCGCACACACACATATACACACACACTATCTACTATTCTTTCTGTCCCACTCTGTTTTGGTCTCTCTCTCTCTCTCTCTCTCTCTCTCTCTCTCTCTCTCTCTCTCCTCTCTCTCTCTCTCTCTCTCTCCTCTCTCTATTTCTCTCTCTCTCTCTCGCTCTCTGTCTCTCTCTCTCTCTCTCTCTCTCTCGCTCTCTCTCTCTCTCTGTGTCTCTGCCTCCCTTCTCTCTCTCTCCCTCTCTGCCACCACTCTCCTTCCCTCTCTCTCTTGCTAACCCTTCCCCTTCTCTCTCTTTCTTCTCACTGTCTCAATTACTGCAATCTCTCATTAGTTCTGAGATAAACGAACTATTTCACATTGCAAAGTATCTAATTTTATATACCGGTACGTATATATTATATATGTATTTCTCTCTCTCTCTCTCTCTCTCTCTCTCTCTCTCTCTCTCTCTCTCTTTTCTCTCTCTCATCTATTATATTATATATATATATATATATATATATATATATATATATATAAATACATATATAATATTATATATATATATATATGTATATTAGAGAGAGAGAGTTTTTCTGACAGGAGCATGTGACTGTGCCTAGCTTGAAGCATGCAGTCTTTCTGGCCTTGGTCAAAGTCAAGGTAGTTAAACAGCGGTATCACTGCTTCAACAAAGACTTGCCAAACGGCTAAAAAGCATGTGCGTGCATGTAGTACATTCTCCTGCACCTTGTGCTGCTGACAGGAGCATCTGAGTGTGCCCGGCTTGAACCGCGTGGTGTTCCTGGCTCCCAAAGTCAAACTGGCGGAGCAGCAGTACCACCGCTTCAACGAGTTCTTCCCCCACGCCACCTACTTCCGCTGTGGACGGTCCAGGAGCTCCAACGCCCCCTTCTGTGAGCTGCTAGACACGTGAGTTTGGGATAGAGAGCGTTGGTGAACGTTCTTTCCACATCACATTAAGAGCATGTAGTTTGAAGACATAGAGAGTGGTGTACCAAAACATCTTTCGTAAAGAAATAGAGAGCGATGCACCTTTTTGGAGATGATTGGTTTGGGTTTTTCGAGTAGGGATCACTCCCTGTTCACCTGTGGGCGACATCGTTCTTAATGGTGGCCTCCGATGCATGCCCCGTTAGCTGTCGTCATCCTTTTCTGTCTTCAGTCGTTCTGTAGATTTCAGCAACTCCGTCCACTCGGCTACGTTCTCTACGTAGGAAGTCGGAGGTCTTCCTCGTCGTCTCTGGCCCTCCGGGCTACAGTCGTCTTGACATAGCAGCTCTGATGTCTCATAGCATGTTCAGGATATTTATCTTCCTTTAGTTGTCCTAAACAGGCCAAAGAGTTGGGCTTGTTCGTTCAGTTCTTCCAAAGTGCGTCGTTTTGTTGGTTTTTTCCCCTCAGCTTATTTTGTAGAAGTCTTCTGTACAACCTTGTCTGTGGAGTTTTGATTCTGTTTTCATCTGCAGCCTTAAGAATCCGTCCTTTACTTCCATATACAGCGGGAAGTCCAGAATCACATGCTGCTGCAGAGTTATCAAAGAAGGTCCAAGAGCTGCACCTAGACTGCACTGAGCCTTCCCTGCATGACATTGTCATTACTCGCCGGTAGGACAGGCAAGCTGTGTCAAGAAGCTCACTGGTTAGAACGTACAATCGACTGGCGACCAGGAATGCCGTGCTTTCGAGTCGCCTCTGAGCCGTTTAGTTGAAAGGATTTTGCTGCTCAAAGTTAATGTTGAAGGTGACTTGATTCACGTGTGTGTCTTTTAGATGAGATTTTGTTTTGTGCATAATTTGTCAAAGAAATAAGATGAGCATGATGAGGTGAGCCTATAGATTTGTCAAACCGACACTGAATAATAAATAAATGTTTAACTCGTAATATAAGCAGTTGTAACAGGTAGAATATTATGGAATCGTTAGCACAAGCATTTGTTCTATACATAAATGTGCGCGCGCGAGTCGCGTGTGTCTGTGTCTCTGTGTGTGCGCGTGCGCGGACACACACACACGGTTGCGTACATGCATGCGTTTATGGATGTGTGTGTGTGTGTGTTTGTGCATGTGAGAGAGAGAGAGAGAGAAATTAAATCTTGAATCTTGTGTGTGTGCTCGTGCTCGAATGTGCGCGCCTGCCTGGTGTAGGTTCAAGGTGTACGTGATGACGCCGCAGTGTCTGGTGTAGGTTCAAGGTGTACGTGATGACGCCGCAGTGTCTGGTGTAGGTTCAAGGTGTACGTGATGACGCCGCAGTGTCTGGTGTAGGTTCAAGGTGTACGTGATGACGCCGCAGTGTCTGGTGTAGGTTCAAGGTGTACGTGATGACGCCGCAGTGTCTGGTGGAAGCGCTGCTACACAAGGAGGTGAAGATGAGCGACTTCTCCATGCTGGTGCTGGACGAGTGTCACCACGCGGGCCGCGGCAGGCACGCCTACAAGGTGCTGATGGGCATGTACATGGACGCCAAGTACTCTGCACAGGCCGCCCCCTGCAACATCAAACCGCTGCCTCAGGTAGGTTGGGCTCCAGTCGGCATGGCAGTATGTTAAAAGCATCAAACCTCAGGTATGTTGGGCTCCAGTCGGCATGGCAGTATGTTAAATACATCAAACCTCAGGTGTGTTGGGCTCCAGTCGGCATGGCAGTATGTTAAAAGCATCAAACCTCAGGTGTGTTGGGCTCCAGTCGGCATGGGAGTATGTTAAAAGCATCAAACCTCAGGTATGTTGGGCTCCAGTCGGCATGGCAGTATGTTAAAAGCATCAAACCTCAGGTAGGTTGGGCTCCAGTCGGCATGGGAGTATGTTAAAAGCATCAAACCACTGCCTCAGGTATGTTGGGCCCCAGTGAGCAGAGGATTAGATTCAACTTCTCTCCTTTAGAAGGGAGCACCTGGCACAGATGAGTAATAATGATAATAATTTTCAGAAATAAAATATAAATAATAATAAAGTGTAATAACAATGGCGATGAATATGACAATAGTTATAGGGATGGTGATAATAATGATGATGGTGATGACAATAATAATGATAGTAATAACGATGATAATGATGTTGGTGATGATACGGATGATGATAATGATGATGATAGTGATAATCCTAGTTGTGTGCTTTTGTCTAGTTTGATAGGGAACTGTGCTCCATAAAAGACCCATATTTTCTTATTACACAAGTGAAATAAACGAATGATTAATCGTCAGATAGTCTTTATTCACGGGACTTCCAAAATAAGCTTGATAATCGGTGTCTCCAAATACCGAAACCATTGCATGGTCCATCTCTCAGACCCAGCTTTTTTATCCCTCTGAAACAAAAAGCACATGACCGCCTTCTGTCCCGGGTCTTACAGGCTCATACGTTGTCAAGAACGGAACAAAATATATCTTCACTCCTCATGGATCAAGTCAAGTCAAGTCAAGACCAAAACACTTTAATCATCCCATGAAGGGCAATTACAATACTGACAGGCACATTGATACGTACAATTATCTCAAAAGACACAAGAAAAATACATTTTAAAGTGTTATGAACAATCCAAGATAGCTTTAAAAAAAAAAATATATATATATATATATGTCACCCACACACAAACCTAGGCGCGCGCACTCACACGCACGGCATATGTACGCACACATACATACACATACACACATACACACACATACCCACACACGCCAATGTAGGAATACAATGTTGTAAAAACAACCCCCCCCCAAAAAAAACAAAAAAAACCCACCAACAACCAACCCAACAACATTGATTGCAAAAGACATATGAACTTATTATTGACGCGTGCACGCACGCGCACGCTCACACACGCATGCACACATGTGCACATCCATACACACGCACCAATATATGAACACAATTTTATAAAGACTATTGACTAGTAAACACACACACGCGCGCGCGCACCATAATGACCATTGACTAGTAAAGACATAAACTTACACTCACTCTACCAACACACACACACACACACACACACACACACACACACACACACACAATTTAAAAATCATTTAAGCCAAAAGTAAGATACAGAAGTACTTATTTTCATGACCACACACCCACACCCACACACACTTGACAATCAGGGAGGTATATCAGAGAATGTAAAACTGTTTGGTCAGTGTTGTTTTGAATTTAGAATTCGAATGACTACTGGAACAAAAGAATTTCTTTTTCTATTTGTTTTACTGTTGGAGCACCGAAAACGGCGTCCTGAAGGCAACAACTGAAATTCCGAAGACATAGCATGGGAAGGATCAGCCAAGATGGCAGTCGCTTTGCGCACAAGCTGCTGATCGCAGTACGACTTGAGATCTCTTTGTTCTTCTCCAATAAATTGTTTTAGCAGATTCTAACAATTCTCCGAAGACTATTCTTGTTTTTAACACTAAGGTTGTTGTACCAACAGATGAAAGCAAAACTTACAACACTCTCTATGTAGGACATGTAGAACAAAAAAAGAATCTTTTTGTCAACAAAAAATGAGTTCAGCTTCCTTAGAAAATATATACGTTGTTGTCCCTTTTTGACAATAGCGTCAGTGTTAGCATCCCAGTTTAATTTGCGATCAAAAATAGTTCCCAGATACTTGTAATTCGAAACGTTTTCAACTTCTTGACTGTGGGTGATAATATGCTCAAAAGTGTGACCTGATCTTCTGAAATCGATAGGAAGATCTTTCGTTTTAGAAACAGTTAGCTCCAGATATGCCTCATGACACCAATTGACGAAATCAGTGAGGGCTGGACCATGGTTTTGGACAGATCCAGATAAGAGAGACAAAAGAGCACTGTCATCGGCAGATTTTACAAGAAAGGAATTTTCATAGCTGCTTCTGCAATCATCTGTGTATAGAATGTACAGAAGTAGCGAGAGAACGCAACCCTGTGGAGAACCCGTACAGGTAGATCTAACCGATGAAGATATTTTATTGGCAAAAACGCGCTGTGGTCTGTAAGTTAAAAATTCAATCGGCCAACGAACAAGTTGATAGTCTACGTCAAATTTTGAAATTATTTTGTGAACGAGAACATGAGGCTGCAATGTATTGAAAGCTGAACTAAAGTCAGCAAACAATATTCTGGCATGAGAGTCAGGTTTATCTAAGTTGTTGTACAACTTGTTCAAAATGAACAGTTTTGCATCTTCGACACCTCGTCCTGTCCTGTAGGCAAACTGTAGCAGATCAAGGTCTTTTTCTTTAATGGTAAGAATGAGAGATTTTACGATCTTTTCTGATGTTTTTATCACAGGTGATGTGAGGGCTACAGGTCTGAAATCGTTAGGCCGAGAAGGATTTGGTTTCTTTGGAAGACGTATTTTTTGGGAAGTCTTCCAAATAACTGGTATCTGGCTAGTGTCCAGCGAAGCTTGGAACAGGTGCTGAAAGACGCTGGCAAGCTCAGTAGCGCAGATCTCCGGATCCGTACTTTGTCACATGTATCACTAATGATGAATTGAAATAAGAAGTCATTTTTATTCTTTATCATACTACATGATACAGTCACACAGATTACACAGATCACACACACATACACGCACGCACGCACGCACGCACACACACACACACACACACACACACACACACACACACACACAACACACACACACCGAACGATCCAAACACACCCCAACAAAGTGAACACCTGTGTGTATGTGCACGCGCCTGCAGCAGAACTCGGTGGGTGCATGTTCCCCATTGGCCTGATGCTGGGTGGCAGGTGATCGGGCTGACAGCTAGCCCGGGGGTGGGGAGCCTGGGGGGCCTGGACAGTGCTGTCAGCCACATCCGGCAGTTGTGCTACACCATGGACGTGGAGAAAATCGGCACTGTCAGGAAGAACAAGGAGGAGCTGGAGCACTTCATCAACGAGCCTCAACACGGTACAGTGCCGTTTCTTGTCCCTCCTCAGCTACTGCTGCGAGGTTTACCACGGGGGAGTGGGGAGGTGTTGGTGTCTGCTCGTTAGTTCCCCTTACAACCATTCAAGTTGTGCGCCCCGACTTCGGGCATGGTGGCTACACACCACATCTGTGTGCATGCTGGTTTGAACGCGCGTGCATGAGTGCAGCATACATGTGCGTTCGGGTTTTTGTCATGTGCGCTTGTTTCAATGTACAAATTAACATAGTACGCAACACATGCGTGTGTCTTAAAACCCATTGTGTTTTAATGTACCAACTATTAAAGACGACCTTTCCTACAGACTGGGGGAACCATAGCCTACTCATGGACCAAATATTTATAGACTACAACTAGCAGCCGTGTTTTCTTGTCTGTTTCTATAGAGATCCACACGTGCGGTGGGCGAAAGAAGGATGGCTTCAAGAGAATCATTGAAGAGCTGATGATACAGATCGAACGCAGTATGATTCAGTGTGCTGGTAAGTTTGAATAAAGCGTGCGTGGTTTATCGAAAATATTCATAATGTCCTCACCCACAGATGTGACTGCAACACTGAGTTTCTTGCAGTAAAATTTGTTTGTTTTTGTTTAATGTCCATTCACTACTTGGTGATAAGGACACACCCGCATTCAAACCAACATCTCTGTCTCTGTCTCTGTCTCTCTCTCTCTCTCTCTCTCTCTCTCTCTCTCTCTCTCTCTCTCTCTCTCTCATGTACGTATATTTATATTCTCACAACTATCTACAGTAGAGGTATTACTGGGGAAGAACGAATAATCTCAGCAACTGGTGTTATGAACTTGCAGTAATATTCAGGGCTTCATGTTTTTGTTTTATATTGTCAAAACCTGTTTCTTTTGGGGGGGGGGGGGGCTGCCTTGTCAGTCTTCTATGACGCCTGCTGTTCCCACGTAGCTCATTCCAATCTCTTTGCCCTAGTCGTAGTTTTTTATATATTTTTTATTCTTTTATTTCGAGGATAATGGAATAAGCACTTGAATGCTTTTTACACCCAGTCCCCGTGTGTTTGCGGTTTTGTAAATTTTGTCATCTGTTCCCACTGACACACAATGGCTTACTCTTACGAAAAGCGGAACAGGATTTAACGTGTGCGCAAGATGTTCTGTGTGCGTTCGCACACGGGACCTCGGTTTATAGTCTCATCTGAAGGACTTTTGGGGAGAGTGGAGTCGGCACTGATGTTAACTCCAGAGGAAAATATCCCCTTGAACGGGAATCGAGCCCGGGTCGTTAGGTTCTTCATATTGTATTCTCAGTCATAAGTCCTTGGGAAGTTTATCAATATCAGGCTGCTGTGAAGCCACCAACCTGAAGGGCCCTGCACTGCAGCTGGTCACTTTGGTGATGTTGACACCAGCTGCTAAGCCCAATCTGACCCTTCGTGACAACAGTGATAACTTAGTGGTGGAGATAGAGTCACAGATACCCGAAGTATTGGTTAGCTAATATGAGCATCATTTTCAAAGTCGCATTCTTTAAGTGGAATACACCTGACTGTGTGGTCCTTGGGCTCCCAAAGAGCCCAGAGCAAGCTGGAGTTCGAAGAAACCTTATGATGTCATGGGATTCGAACCGTGACCATTCAGACAGCAGACTGACGGGCCAAGCACGGCGTCACGGCAGCCGGTATAGTAGTCAAAACTATGTTGTCTCTATAGGCATCATGGTAACCTCCACTGCTTGCTGGTGATCGACTGCATTGTTGGTAATTGTAACATTTATTTCTATGTACAGTATACTTCAGTGTTTCAGTGAGTGTACATTAACAAGCTTAACAGATTTTGTTTGGCTTGTGGGGGGGGGGTTCTTGAAAGATGAAATTTTGCACTTACAGGCCAAACAATATTCAGTGAATTCTATTGTTCCTACCTCCATAAGTGATCACTTTAATTTAAAAACTCTCTCGGTAAAACTCTTACGGTTCAGGATTTTCTTTTCAACTTGTCGACAGAATTTTATGCACATATTCTTCCCTGGTTTTTTGAATTATTGGGGAATATTTTGCAGATCTCTGAAAGATCACAATCAACTCTGTAGAAGAAATTGCAAAACTACTCTCCTTCGTTTATATTTCATTAAATACATAGCTATATAGGTGAGCTCACAAACAAGTTCAAATGTTTCTGCTCGTATTGTTCTTGCAGGTTGGAACTTTTTACCGGTTAAAATGCATTTTAGATATCTTTTTTTTCATTACCACAAGATCTATGCAGACTGTATTTCCAGAGCATTCTACTCTTTCTTTTTTCTTCGATCAACTCAGCAGTAGGGTTTTTGTTCTTTCTCTCTCAGCTATCTTCTGCCCTAACGCCTCAAGGATTCATTAGGGCACTGTCACTTCTCAGGCGATGAACTGGGCAAATTGACGGTGATGAAGAAGGTAACAGTACACACTGACATTTCTCAGGCGATGAACTGGGCAAGTTGACGGTGATGAAGAAGGTAACAGTACACACTGACATTTATCAGGCCGTGAACTTGGCAAGTTGACGGTGATGAAGAAGGTAACAGTACACACTGACATTTCTCAGGCGATGAACTGGGCAAGTTGACGGTGATGAAGAAGGTAACAGTACACACTGACATTTCTCAGGCCGTGAACTGGGCAAGTTGACGGTGATGAAGAAGGTAACAGTACACACTGACATTTCTCAGGCGGTGAAGTGGGCAAGTTGACGGTGACGAAGAAGGTAACAGTACACACTGACATTTCTCAGGCCGTGAACTGGGCAAGTTGACGGTGACGAAGCACATTCCTCTTCAGGAACAGGGTGCATCCTGGGTGTGTTCGTGTTTTCCGAACCCACCAGTCACTGACTGACGTGAATTACAGGTTCTCTAACGTGCACGCTTCATTTTCTGCTCGCTGATGTACACGAAGGGAATTGTTTATGTTATTCCTTTTGAGCATACTACAAGCTTTAGGCTTGTTGATTCTCTGTTGTATGCATGAGCATGCATGACTTTCTGTAAAATATTTTGTTTAAACCAAGGGAACCAAGGCACTGGCAGGTATGCGCTTTTGACCCACGAAATGAAGGCTGTTTCCAAACGGGCTTTCCCATTTTTAGCCCTTTCTGTGTTGCAGTCCGTTCACTTTTGGGGGTTGTTTTTCAGTTTCGGCATGTCGATCCCTCACTAGACGGCATCTGTAACAGAAGTCTGTTTTCTGGCCAGATTCAGAGGCAGCCTTGAATGAGGAGCGGCGAGAGGAGCTGAAGGTCGTGTTGAACGCGCCTACCCTTCACAGAGGCCGCACCCTGTACCACCACTGGGTGTGTAACCTGGAGTACAAACTGGCGGACTTCAACGACTACCTGGACACCTACAAAAGCCTCTTCTCCATGACGGAAATGCTGATGGTCAGTCAGTCAGTCAGTCAGTCACTTACAAGGCGACTTTTTCAGTGCTTGTGCCGCCTCCTGTTCTCACCTCTTAGTTCAGTTTCCCTCAATGTATTTTGCTTTTTTATTTTTATTTTCAGTTTAACGTCTTTCCATTTTGAGTGACCTTAGGTGATGGGGAAAGGAGAGGGAAAATGGGGATTAGCAAGGACACAATGAGTTGGTAAGGAGGAGGGGAGAAATAATATTACAAAAGAGGGCTATATTTTAAACAGGCCTACAAAAGTGAACGCTGAATTATACTCTTATCGTTATAAAGGAACAATAACATTTCTTTGAACACTGAACAACATTAAAAGTAAGGAAAAACCTACACTGTGAATAAATGAGTGTGCATAATCAAATATCCTCGCCGGTACATAACGCAATTTCAGCTGCCCTATGCTCAAAGTGCAGTTTCAGCTGACAGCAGTTTTCTGTGAACGTACGTCTATGCATGTCACAGTTACACCTGTCTTCTTCTTCTTCTTCTTCTTCTTCTTCTTCTTCTTCTTTGTGGAAAGCTCACACAGCAACTATTGTCTGCCATATGAGCCAAAATGCCTTGCACCACTTGGAAAGCGTGGATACACACAAATAAAACTGCCTGTAGATTAAATTCCTCATTTAGGTAGTAGTCACTGTGTGTGTGCGCGCGAGCGTGCGTGCGCGGATGTGTGCGTTCGTGAGTGCGTGTGTGTTTCTTATGTATGTGCTTGCATACATGCATGCATACACGTATGCATATAAGTGCACGCTAACGAGCATGTGCGCTGTGTGTTGTGGCAAGATGTGTCAGCGGTGCCTGATGCTGAACGAGGACTGTGACTCGCAGTACGCCCTGGAGTTCCTGCAGGAGAAGACCGGCCTGCTGGAGGACCAGGTGCCCCGCGGCCCCCTCAGCACTGTGGAGAGGAGGCTGCTGGACAGCTTCTCCTGTGAGTGCAGCCAGCCACAAACCCCTTTGGCCATGGAGACCTCATGTAGCGAGACCATGCCTTGCGCTTAGCAGAGACAAGAACAGCAGGGTTGGCAGTTTGGGAGGGGGCGGGGGGATGGATCACTTCACACATGCAAGGTTGCACATATACCAGAGGTTGGCAGGCACCCTAGCGCTCACTCACATACACACACACACACACACACACACACACACACACACACACACACACACACACACACACACACTTACTTCACAACATAGTACAGTACTACAGAATACACCTCTATACAATCTAAACCAGGACCACACGGTGAACAGAGCATAATTATAAGTACATACACCACCACATCACACAGGAGGCACCGTGGTCGAGTGGTTTAGGCGGTCGACTCGTGATCCAGAGGTCGCGGGTTCGATCCCCGCTCGGCTCTGTGTTGTGTCCTTGGGAAAGACACTTTACTCCTATTTTCCTCACTTCACCCAGGTGTACAAGTGGGTACCAGCTCTGCTGGGGAAGTATCTGGCGACAGACTAGCGTCCTGTCACAGGGGTGGTGAAAAACCATCAGTTCGCTTAACGCTACAGAAACCAGGGATAAGCTCCGGCTCTATGGTCCTTCTGGATCGAAAGAACATACTTTTTTTACACCACATCACACAACACCACAGCATACCACATCGCACCACATTACTCATCATCATCACAGTTTTTGCGCTAGAACCATACCACTACCACCACCACCAACTCTATTCACCTAACACACACACACACACACACACACACACACACACACACACACTCGCACATACACACACGCACGCACACACACAAACACACACACATACACACAAACACATACACACACATACAAATACACATACACACACACACCACACACACACACCCCACACACAGAGTATGTATGTCTGTATGTAAACCAGCAGTTGTGTACGTGCAGATCGACTTCCAGAGCTGCAGCAGGCCTGTGATGACCCAGAAGACTACAACCCCAAGCTTCGGATGCTGGAAGAGATTCTGCTGGCCATTCTGGAGAAAAATGGGGTCAGTAGGAGTCATAGGACTTTTTTTTTTTTTGGCTACACTTTATGTTTGACAGTATCGCAAAACATGAACTATGCTGATTAAAGATTCAGAAAACAGCTTGATTCAAGTTTTCTTTGTCTTCTTCTTCTTCTTCTTCATCTAACTTTTCCTCCCACTTTGTCTTCTTCTTCTTCTTCTTCTTCTTCTTCATCTAACTTTTCTTCCCACTTTGTCTTCTTCTTCTTCTTCTTCTTCATCTAACTTTTCCTCCCGCTTTGTCTTCTTCTTCTTCTTCTTCTTCATCTAACTTTTCCTCCCGCTTTGTCTTCTTCTTCTTCTTCTTCTTCATCTAACTTTTCCTCCCGCTTTGTCTTCTTCTTCTTCATCTAACTTTTCTTCCCATTTCCTTTCTTTTCTTCTTCTTCTTCTTCTTCTTCATCTAACTTTTCTTCCCACTTTGTCTTCTTCTTCTTCTTCTTCTCTTCTTCTTCTTCTTTCTTCATCTAACTTTTCCTCCCGCTTTATCTTCCCTTGATTAACGCTTTGAAGCACCATCCTGAAAACCCTGTTGACAAGCTTTCTCCATTTCTGTTGGTTGTGTGCCAAAACTTGCTCTCTGCAAATGTTGTTCCTGTCTGTTCTGCTATGTTGTTACTCCCTTCGTCTTTATTTCTGTCACCTCTGCCATCCCTCTCTCAGTATTATTATTATTGTTGTTGTAGATGATGATGATGCAGGCTTGTTTCAGCAGAGCCGTTAGGCCGTCAGATAGAGTTGTGCGATGAGCCCAAAGCTTGCAATAAATCCCAAAAGCTTGCTGAAAGCTGGAACAGTTGACAACTACATCTCAAACTCCTCATTCATTTACTTCCAGTGTAAGTTTGTTCTTCTCGTGTGTTTAGAGTCTGTTCCTATTTAGTTGTATCCCACTGGGGTTTTGTCATTGGTGTGTTGTCGTCAAAATGTGCTGGACCCTAAACGTTTGCACATTATGCGTGCAGGAGGACTGCGCGTGCATGGTGTTCGTGCGTACCCTGGAGCTGACGAGAGCCATCCAGAGCTGGATCTTGAGGCACCCACAGCTGAAGCATCTCAACTCGGGCCGGATCACAAGCGTGAAGAAGTCTGTCAATGATGGAGGTGAGCAGTGATGCTCTTGTCTTTCAGCTTGTCTGTGTGTGTGTGTCTCACTGTGTGCTTAACTTACCTACCCACCCACCTGTCTGTCTGTCTGCATGCCAGCCTGCCTGTCTGTCTCTCTGTCTGTTTTTGCTTTTTTTTGTAATTTGGGCAGCATAATGTGCAGAAAGCGGCTTGTTAACGATAAGGTTGAGGAGTGTTTATTTGAATATCTGTCTGCCTAATTTTTTGTTCGACTGATATTCAGAAATTGATAATTCAGAAATGCCCCCCTACCCCCCTCCCCACTAATCCAAAAGCATACATTAACACGTGAATGTGTTGTGCGGACAGGCATGAAGAGACAGGACATCTCAGACGTGATGCGCAACTTCAACCTTGGGGAACACAAACTGGTGGTGTGCACCTCGGCCGCTGAAGAGGGACTGGATTTCCAGGCCTGCAACCTGGTGGTCCGTTACGATTATGTCACCAGCATGATCTCCATGATCCAGACACGAGGTGAGAGACTGTAGTTTATTGTGGTCAGCTTTTAAGCCCATTCCCAAGGGGACTGTGGGAAGGGGGTTGAGCACAAAGCGCATGTTTAACTAGAAATGAAAAATAATTGACTACAGCTGAAATAACCATCATGGCATGAGTTCCATATCATGGTATAACAGCAGCAACACACAGAGATATTGTAAAATTGTAAACTATGCTACCAGTATCTTTGTTAACGCAGAGAGAGAGAGAGAGCACTGGACAAAAGTCAGGGCTGTGAACACTTTACAGTCCATTCACCAGCAGGGTCACGTGAGTCATTGTTACATGCAGTTTTGCTTCTTTTTTTTAAAGTTAAGTACAAAGCCAACTATGACGAATAAACTCGACGTAGAAACCACGTCAACACAATTTTTCTTGAAGATCACTAGACCCTAGGGCAGACAGTGAAGAATGAAAGGTAGTCTCTGTGTGTTACTCACTGGATAACAAAAGAAGACCAGGTAAGGTGTGTAGGTGACGCATGGTTGCTTCTGAGGTGCCCCTGCACTGTCTGTTCAGTGTGGGTGTTCCCTTCCTCGCCTTGGCCAGCTAACGCCTTCTTCTTCTTCTTCTAGCTTTAATTTTAGCCTATTGCAGGGTGAGAGGGAGACGCTGACACAGTTGCACTGTCCATTCAGTGACACAGAGAGAGAGAGAAAAGAAGAACTGTGTGTGTGTGTGTGTGCGTGCGTGCGTGGGGTGTGTGTGTGTGTGTGTGTGTGTGTGTGTGTGTGTGTGTGTGTGTTTAATGTGTGATGAGTGTGTGTAATTGTGTGTGTGTGTGTGCTTCTTGTGTATGTGCCACAATGCGTGTGCTTGTGTGTTTATTAATGAACAGCCTAAACTGTTGCAAATCAGTTTTGACCACTACCAACCACCAACACCACCAACCACCACACCGCCTTAATCCTTCACCTCACCTGCTGTGTCCAATCCCAGGTCGAGCCCGGCGCATGGACAGCCAGTACTGTCTGCTGGGCAGCCTGAGCCAGAGCAACGTCAACAGGGAGCAGGAGAACTTGGCCTGGGAAAAGCTGATGAACAAGGCAGTGGACCAGGTGCAGCAAGAGATGGAGAGCAGCCCCAACTCTTTCCAAGAGCAAAAGCGTCACTGGCAAAAACTCGACTGCCAGATCCGCAGAGAGCAAGAGGAAGCAGCCAAGGCCAGACAGCGCACGCGCGTTGAAGCCACTGGTGTGTTCAAGTTGCTGTGCCGGAAGTGCCAAACGTTCGTGTGCATGTCCACTGACTTCCGCCTCGTCTGTGAAAGCAACCGTGCGGTGGTTGCTAAAGGGTTTGAGAACAGGTGAGAGGGTGTGCGTGCGTGAGAGAGAGTGAGAAAGAGAGAGAGAGTGTGTGTGAACCACTCTTTACATTACTTTCGTAATACTAGCATAACCACACTTTACACCACTTTCATAATACTAGCATAACCACACTTTACACCACTTTCATAATAATAGCATACCCACACTTTACACCACTTTCATAATAATAGCATACCCACACTTTACACCACTTTCATAATAATAGCATACCCACACTTTACACCACTTTCATAACACACTTTACACCACTCTCATAGTACCGGCATAACCACACTTTTTCATAATACTAGCATAACCACACTTTACACCACTTTCATAATAATAGCATACCCACACTTTACACCACTTTCATAACACACTTTACACCACTCTCATAGTACCGGCATAACCACACTTTTTCATAATACTAGCATAACCACACTTTACACCACTTTCATAATAATAGCATACCCACACTTTACACCACTTTCATAATACACTTTACACCACTCTCATAATATCGGCATAACTACACTTACACCACTCTCATAATATCGGCATAACTACACTTACACCACTCTCTATAATATCCACATAACTACACTTTACACCTACTCTCATAATATCCACATAACTACACTTTACACCACTCTCATAATATCCGCATAACTACACTTACACCACTCTCATCATATCCGCATAACTACACTTTACACCCTACTCTCATCATATCCGCATAACTACACTTTACACCACTCTCTTAATATCCGCATAACTACACTTTACACCACTCTCTTAATACCCGCATAATCACACTTCACATCACTGTCATGATACACTTTACACCACTCTCACAATACCGGCACAATCACACTGTTGCCACCCTCTCCCTCTCTCTCTCGCTCTCTCTCTCTCTCTATCTCTCTCTCTCTCTCTCTCTCTCTCTCTCTCTCTCTCTCTCTCTCTCTCTCTCTCTCTCTCATGGTTGACTGTAGATGGCAAAAGTGGGAAAACCATATCAACTCTAGCGTAGATTCGATTTATACAGGGTTTATAGTTCAACACATGTAGTAAAGAAATATATAATAATAATAATACATGGAACTTATATAGCGCTATATCTTGAAAAGACAAATCAAATATATCTCAATGAACATGGATAAACATGGATTCATTCCCACTAGATTTCGTTTCGGCATATCGGGCATTAATGCACATGCTTTCCGCTATAGACAGTCTCTGCTACCGATATGCTATGTCCACTATGTAAAGAATCAGCTGAAGACGAAGTCCATTTTGTTTTCAAGTGTCCTGCTTTCGCTACTTTGCGTATAAGATTTATTCCACAGAAATTGTATGCCCGACCTTGTTCCGGTTAAGTTTGCTGATGGCATCAGTCCATGATAAAACTGTTCACAATCTGGCTCAATTTTTGTATAAGGCTTTTCAGTTACGAGAAAAACTTAGGCTCTCATGTCTTTGGTACAGATGTATTATGTGCTGTTTTGTATGTTGTATACGCATATACATTATTTGCTTTTTTCTGCCCCCTTTCATATGGGGCTATGGCCTTACATGAATAAACCATCTGAAGTCTGAAGTCTCTCTCTCTCTCTCTGTGGACAGGTGGAAGAGGGTGGAGCGAGGGGACACCCAGCAGATGAAGCACAACCTGGAGAAAGTGGCCAAGGTGCACTGCCGGGCGGACCGCTGTGGCTACGACTGGGGCATCGTGGCGCGCTACACGCCCACAGGCCGCCTGCTGCCCGTGCTGAAGATCGAGAGCTTCTTCCTGGAGAACTGCGCCACGGGGGAGAAGCTCAAGCAGAAGTTGAAGTGGTCCCAGGCTCCCTTCCATGTCCCGCCCATCTCTGACGCCGAGCTGGCCAACTAACTGATTGCCAGGCATCTCCCGCTATCGCTGCTGCTGCTGCTGCTGATGGCTCTACCTTTTTTTTTGTTGGTTGTGGGGTGGGGAGGTGGCTGGACTTGTTTGTTCTTGTATCCTGGTTGAAGGTCGATATCCAGTACTTTTGTTGTTGTTGGAGTTTTCTTCTTTTGTTTTTTTTTCTGGTGGGTACAGAGAGAGGGGGTCTATTTAATGAAAAACAAACTACATAATAAGATAAGATGGGCAGTGAAATAGCCTGGGTGTTTTTTGTAGGACAGGCGACCAGAAATGGAGTTTGAAACCTACCGAAAATTGTATTTTGTATGGTGCTTGATGAGTTGTGCTATGTAGGGGCCCAGTGTTATTTTTGGGTCTTCTTTTTGTGTTTGTTGTTGTTGAAAACAGACTTTTTGGTTGGGTGTTTTTTTGCTGTTGTTGTTGTTCTTGATGTTATTATTCTTCTCCTCCTCTTCTCCCTTTTTCTTTTTTTTCTGTTTCTCTATTAATTTTGTTTCTCTTCTTGTTCTTGTTGTTGCCCTTGTTCGTATTCTTTGTTCTTATTTGTCTAAGCTCTCTTGTTCTTGCTTTTCTTTTCTTCCTTTCTTCTCCTTCTTCTTCCTTCCTATTCCTACTTCTACTCGTTTTTGCCAGACTATAGCTTTTCTGAAATCGCATTCTTGAGTGAGGCTCATATTAAGCCTTCATTTTTTGGTAAAGCTGCACTCGTACATAGTCTTTTGTTAAAGTAGTTAGTTTATATCACTGCTGCCAACAAGAGACGTGTTTTGCCCTGCATGCGTAGTTGTTATACAGCTCAGCAGTTTGCTGGATTATATTGAATGTGATAGATACACGAAGCTGTGATGGTTTATATTTGAGTTGACTTTTTTTTCCTGCTGGTGCTTTTCATGTACATTAGCTGATGTAGCAACTTTTTTTTTTTTGGGGGGGGGGTGTCGATAATGTTCACAGGACAAGCTTTGTCAAACATAATTGTGCGTCTTATTAAACAGAACTACATGTGGTTTAAAAGTATGGGTTTTTTATGTAAAGTCATTATTTTTGGACTATATTGATGTTAATGGGATTGCTACATCATTGTAAAAAATGTATTTAAAATCTATAGGAAGATAAATAAGTTCATGGCAGAATAGCATGAATAAGAATAAAATGAAACGTTGTATATATGTTCAGTCCACATCTACAACACTGCCTGGCTAAGCCTTTTTTGGTGATGATGTTGCAGTGCTGATTACCGTGTATTCACCCACTCGTTATTCTATGTCTGTTTTGTAAAGAAGCATTTACAACATGTCTGTTGTTCAAGGGGTAGCTCTTTGTAAACTGGCTGCTTGATGTGTGTTGTATCAGGGCCATTTGGCACCGATATATTCAGTTTTCATTTTTGTGTTGTCTGTAAAGAACAATGTTTGCCACAGTTCTAGTTCTGTTTGTATGAAGAAAACAGTTCCGCTAACTGTCCATAGTAGAGTCCAGCAGCAGCAGCAGCAGCAGCAGCAGTAGCAGCAGCAGCAGCAGCAGCAGTCCCTTGGCCAAGGCGGTCCTGTGGGGGAAATGCGGGACACGTTGGCCGACACTTGACTCTGTCTTCAGCCTGGCACAGCAGCAGCAGCAGCGCCACTTCCAGGCTGCTTCAGCCTGTCATGGTCTGCACCATCCAGTTCTTCGTCTGTCTGTCTGCCCCTGCGTCTTCCTCCCTTAAGCAAACTATCTATCTATCTATCTATCTGTCCCGTAGTCTGACGACCGTGGGGGCACCCTCAAAGACTCAGCAACCAGTTCCCTCCATTCCTCTCTCTGTTCTGCCTTTCTCAGGGTTTTGTTGAGTTCTAGGCCTGTCCATTCACTGATGTTATCCTCCCAGCTCTTCCTTGGTCTGCCTCTTCTTCTTCCTCCTTGGACAGTGCCTTGCAAAAATGTCTTTGTAATTCCTTGGGATCTTGTGACATGCCCATACCACTTAAGTTTACGCTTTTTCACGATCGTTAGAAGGTTCTCATAGGGTCCAATGGTTTGCTGGATTCTGTTATGCACGCTTTCGTTGCTTATGTGGTCTTTGTAGGAGATGCCAAGGAGTCTCCGAAAGCATCTCATCTCCACTGCCTGTACTCTTCTCTCCAAATCTGCAGTCAGGGTCCATGATTCACAGGCATACAGAAATATGGATATGACAAGGGAGCGCATTAGTCTGATCTTGGAGATAAGTGAGATATTCTTATCTCTCCAGATGGTGTTTAGTTTTGACAAAGCTGTTATTGTCTGTGCAGTCCTGCATACTACTTCTGGCTTGGATCCCTGGTCGGATACAATGGCTCCCAGGTACTTGAAGCTTTGAACTGTTTCCAGCTTCTGGTCATTAACCCTGATATCAGTGCTAATGCCGTTGGTGTTATTAGTCATCAGTTTGGTCTTCTCTGCACTGATTTCCATGCCGTATGTTTTGGAGGCCTTATCCAAGTGTTCTGTTAGGCTGGCAAGCTCTTTTGATGACATTGATGGAATAGCAGGATCAGAAAAAGAGCTTAAGCAAACTGCACATTGCAAATGGATCTACCACCAAGACTTTCAGGGCAGTGGTATTCTGGGAGTGTCTCTGGCAAGATCTTCTCAAGAAAGAAGCTATATAAAGTAGGTGAGAGAACGCGGCCTTGTCTGACTCCTACTGTTGTTGGACAGAAATCTCCATCTGGCTGTTTTTAAGGACTGCACCGCTGGTATTGTTACAGAGTGCCTGAATGATCAGCGCTAGTCCTTCCTCAGTGTTGAACGTTCTCATGATTTGCCATTGTCCATCATGCCATGCTCTGGAAGTGCTTTCTTGTGGTCGATGAAATTGTGAAACAGATATTTTTTCGTGTCGGAGATGGTTGTAGATGATTTGCCTGCAGTTAAAAATCTGTTCAGTTTTACTCTTTCCAGGTCTGAAACCAGCTTGTTCCTCTCCTAGTACATCTTTGAATTGTTGTTGGGTTGTTTCGGTGGGTTTTTTTACTCCATCAGTGATTTTGAATAGTGTAGAGTCAGCCACGGTCGACAAAGTTGAATCTTAAAGTTACTGAAAACTTTTCCAATGTTTTTTTTCTATCAGCTAAGATGTCTTGAGATCAACTGTTAGTATGGGATTAATAGGCTTTGGTGGGCTTTCACCCAGATTTGTCTGTAATTACAGCTTTAACATTGGTGGAATAATGCTGCTTACTTCAGTTAACATGTAATGCTTACTGTCTCTATGATGAGCTATAATCTGCGTTATTTTTGACACATCACTAATTACTTTAAAGGTGTGGTATACACTTGTACGCTTTTTCAACTTTATAAGGCGGTGATAAAATGAGCAAAATAACTGGCGTCTTCAGTACACCCATTTTATTTTCCTTTAGGATGAGATAGTTTCGGTGATATGTCATGTCATGTGCCTTTGTGCATGTTGACAGCATTTGCTAATTGAAGGGACTGGTATCTGTTGAAATCTGAAGTTGATGCTGTTACGAGGTGACAGCCCCGATATGACCTTTGTGGTCGGTGGGGCTATAAACAACAAGATTGGATGAATGCGAGTTTTGCCATTTAGTGTGTGGACAGCTCTGATCGGGTTGGCGGGGCTATCAACAACGTAACATGAACATTACTGCCTCTCCATGTCTCTGTGTTTTCCGTTTTCATTTGGCTTGCTTGTCACTTTTTCCTTCTCCATGAAAACGGAATCCTAGGCTCCAGCTGAGGAACCAAACCAACAAGTATGGCTGAATCTATTTTGCAATATTTATTTTGAATGTAGATGTGATCATAGTAAAATAATGATAGCTTATTAGCTTATTGTTGTTTTGAATGTGCGTGTGTTCTCAACTTTTCTCTTCTGAACAGACCTTTTATGTGTGTGGGTGTGTATGCGCTTACGATAAATCCTGTTCCGCTTTTCGTAAGAGTAGGCCATTGCGTGCCGGTGGGAACAGATGACAAAATTTACAAAACCATATACACACAGGAACTGGATATAAAAAGGTACATAAGTGCTTATTCCATTGTCTTCGATATAAAAGAATAAAATAAAATAAGATAAACAAAAAATAAAAAGAGTAAGCAAAAAATATAGAACAAAGTCGTAATGACGTTTCGTGTTCATGTTTTCCTCCCTATCAGCGCAGGAATATAGATAAATAAGTCACGCGAAATTGAACAAAAACTACTTTGCGGAAAACCCACACACAAGAAAACGGTTATCTAAATTATTTCTTTTTTTACAAACCCAGACGAGCAAGAAAAGCATGCGGCTGGGTCTGTGAGCATGGCAATAGTCTAAGGATCTTGTCTCCCACCCCTGTGGGAATGCCTGAGGCGCTTTCAGGGTAAACAGCATTCCCACCTTCTGGGAATTCTGTGCTAAAAATCTCCCCTTTTCTATCACTCTGTTTTGTTTTTTGTCTTCTTCCTTTCGTTTCTCTTATCTCTCTTGCTTATTTTCTGTCTTCTCATTCCATTCTCCTGCCTTTATTCGAGCAAATCTAACAGGTACTTACTTTCTTATACGCTATATAACATTTATCCTGCATTGTTTTCTTCTGGCGACCAGGTAGTGATATTGTGAACACGGGGATGGGCACAGGATGTCCATTCTGCAGTGTTATCGCCCATATGGCATTTTGTTTTCTTCTTTTTTTTACATTGAAGTGTTCATTATGGGGTTGTTTTTTTTCACGCTTTGTTTGTTGTAAGGTGGGGAAGATAAATCAAGCGGAATGGCTGGCGTCCTCAGCACGGCCTGGTTTTGTTGGCCTTGTGGGAGCACATGATGTGGGAGGACATGATGTGGGAGGACATGATGTGGGAGGACATGATGTGGGTACTTTGTCATGTACTTTGTTCAGCTTGGCGATGTGTGGGCCGTTTGAGGGATTATTAGACGGTGTTCATGTTTAGCTCAAGGTGAATGTTTTTAGAGCTAGTGAAATTGAAGAGGATTCTTCTTCTTCAAAACCCCAGACAGCAACTATTGTTTTCTCATATGAGCGTTGCGCTGCCGTTAAGCGCCTGACAAGTCAGGCCCAACGCATCCGACTTGGGCATGGAAGAGAATTGTTAACTTTTTAGTCATTCTGGAAAAAGAGGCAGGTGAATGGAACAAGAAGGCAGAAAATAGACCAGAAGGAGGTGACAGGAAGAAAAGGAACAAGGTGAAAACAAAGAGGGGGATAGAAAAGAGGGAACACTTGCCCAGAATTACCAGAAGGTGGGAATTTTATTTATACTGACAGGCCCCTGGCGTCCCCAGAGGGGAACATTGAAGAGGATGACAACCTGATGTAGCCTGTGTGGTCAGTGGGGCTGTAAACTATATGGAAACAATGAACGCAATGGTGCATGCTACTAGAGCTGCTGTCATTGAATCAGGTGACAACCCTGATGTAGCCTGTGTGGTCAGTGGGACTGTAAACAAAATGAATGAAATGAAATCTCTTCTCCTCCCTCCCCCCTCCCCCAAAGCCTGCCCCCTCCCTCCCAAACTTGTGAATGGACAGCAGGCCTGAGAAGAGCGTTCATACCCACTGACACCGCCGTCACTGCAGTGGGAAAAGAGAGAATCTCAAAATAGGCGAAATCAGTGGCGAGTTCACCATCAGAGACAAAACTTGTTCCTGGTGAACCGTGATCAAGTTCAACTGACTGGGCTGTGTGCACCTCTCGGTGATCATTTTAAAGCACAGCAGTGGACTCTGTGGTATCTACCTAACGTGGAATCTTCTTCGGAAACCATGAAGGATTCAGGTGAGTGAAAGACCATTTCAGCTTTGCGCCCAGGGCTTGTCAGGTAGAATCAGACAACTCTGATACGCTAGTATCAGATAAATTGACATGCAGCAGCAAATCTTTAACCATAAATAATTTTCAACGGGAGTTGGTAAAGGACAGATAATTATATGACGTAATTACTTGATACATTTTATGTTTTATTGAATAAAGTTCAGATGTAGCAGGCGTAAATCAAATTTTGGGGACATAAAGAAGTCTGAATAGAAACAATTTTTTTTAAGGGGGGGGGGGGGGGGGCATGAGTAATAATGATGCATCAGTACCAAAAGTTTTGTGATTTGTAACAAACATGCATGTCCTCAAAATTGTTCTGTTTCTGTGTTTTCATCAGGAAATCTGTTTCGAAACAGACAGTTAAGTGAAATTTGCAAATGTATTTGGTGTGGGAAGTTGCACGATTGCTATAGTGTGCTTTCTTTATTTTGGGGGAGGGGGGCGGGGCTGTGAATACTTTGTGCTGTTTGGAGTTGTAAAAGCTGTATCTAAGTTATAGATCTAGGATCTAACCCAGACGATTGAAGAGAAATGTAAGTGTTGAGACGAAGACATGATAGTAACAATAGGATCGAGCAGAAGAAATGATTACCGCAACTTTCATCATAGCCACTCAGTCAGTACTTCTGCGTTTTCTGTTCAAATGGCATAGATGTTTTGATTGTGTCAGTGTGCCATTATCGTGAGAGGGATTATTTTAGTGCCGTAGAAACACTATGCTATGAAATTTAGCTTGCTTTGGAACATGATTTTGTTTAATCACAGTTACATCCCTCATAAAATAAATCTGTACTACTAAGGTCTGAGCCAGTGCTAGCGCACCGCCCAGTCAGTTTTTCCGACCAGACTTCAAACTCGTGCATGTTCTTCAACACTGTCTTCCTTTTATTTACATGTAGTGTCCAGCCACCGTATCTTGAAGCCATTTTAGTTGAAAACATCCGAGGAAAAGACCCTAGCTTTTATTAAGGAAATCTGTTGTGCGGTTGGAACTATTTCCGCCTCTTGGAATACAAGCAACTATTCCAAAGTATTGTTCTCGGTTACCAGCCTGGCTTTTAGTGTGTGTGTTGTTGCTTCGATTTTACGTCTGTTCACTTAAAGTGATATTAGACGTTGTGTGTGTGTGGTGTGTGTGTGTGTGTGTACGTGCGCGCGCGTGTGTGTCTTTTCACCCATGCTTGTGTGTGTATATAATTATATGCCATGCATAAATGTGTATGTGTTTTCTGCAGACGTAGATTTGGGGGCCGACGCAAGTGCTACCGAAACAGAAAACCAAGACATCAAACTACCAGAAATTCCCGAGAACCTGGTTGACGTCACGTTTGTGGTAGAAGGCCGACAACTCCCTGCCAACCGCTCCGTGCTGGCGCATTACTCTCCCGTCTTTCACAAGATGTTCTTCTCCGACTTCAAGGAGAAAGGCGAAGCCAGCATCGCCCTTGCCAGGTGACAAGTTTGCGGATGTCGTGTCCTTCTTCAATGCGTTGTACCCAAGAGCACCCGCATCGGAGGAACTTATTTCAGGTTTGTAGTGAAACTGTTTATTACCCATCTCATCAGTACCATCGTCATCATCACCGTTGCTTTATTATTTGTTTCTTATTTGTTCGTGTTTACTGACCACCTGGACGCTGTAGCTGAACGGAAAAGGCGTTTGACTTGCAACCCTGTGGTCCATGAAGTCGTGTGTTTGAACCCCAGCAGTGGCGACTGGTAAATTAAGGGGGAGGGGGGGGGGTTACGATCTTCTAGTGTGGACCTATCAGTACCTTGCTTCCCCTCCTGTACATACGGATGCAGAACATCAGATATGATCATTAAAGATCCCGTAATTCATATCAGTGTTCGGTGTGTTATGGAAAACGTCAAATACCCAGCATGCACCCTTGTACCTGGAGCAGGATGGGCTCCATCAGGTTCAACTTGCCCGAGAGACAGGGCCTGAAGTTCAATGCCGAGACCCCACGACTCTTCATGGAGTGAAGAGAGAAGAGAAGAAACGAGAAAGTAATTCTGTCTGGGCTTACCACTAGTGACTCTTGTCACAGGCTACTTGCATACAGTAGGCACATTTAGGCCCCTCCTGCAGCCAGAATAGCAGTTTTCTTGGCAAAGCACGCGTGGACGCAGGTCATTTTTAGCCACTCTCTCCCACAACTGCACGCACTGGCCTTCCGGGTACTGTACAGCAGAACCCCAAATACAGTTATAATTATTACCTCAGTTTTCATCATTATATTTCCTGAAACTTCATCTCCATAATATATTTTTCTGATTTTGTAAACGTTTACTTTACATTGATAAAACTTCGCGTATCTGCCGAGCAAGAGATTTTTCCGATTCCTAATTTCTACAAGGAAATCACGACGTAGCCCTGATTAATTAAGAGTAAGTTTCAATGGAACTCGGTACCTTTCTCTGTTCTCGCACAGTTCGTCAGTGTTGCTTTACATCTCCTACACTCTTCAACTAGGGCTGATGCACTTGAACATCATGTCACCATATCACATTTTAGCATCAGAAAAAGCACTGCCGTGAAGCTTTATTTCGCAAATGATCGGGATGGAGTGGTAGATGTTGACCAAGCTTGTCAAGAGGTTGTAGAGTATAGTGAAACATCAACAGGATACAGCATGGAAATCAGCGCTGACACGACCGGTTTAGTGGTCGGCCACAGTCCCCCCCCCCCCTCCCCTCCCCCCACTTCTGATCTAAATGTCCTTGGACAGAAGCAAGGAAGTGATCTTCAAAGTTCACTTACCTCAGTGGGATCCATCACCAACATTGAGGGATCCACATAAAAATCCTAACAAGGGCAGCAAAAGTAAAACCAGTGCTGTCCAGACTGAAGTCTGCATGGATCGAAGAACAAGAACATCTCGATCAAACACTAGATTTGATCAGTATGCACGCTGGTATTTTCTTTTTCTGCATGCCTATCAAACATGAACCCGGACAGTGGATTTAAAAGAAAACTAATCCAAGCCACAGAAAATAAATATTACTATAAACTATACACCCAGCATAATTATCACCACTGAACAAGTGCACCAAGCTGTCAAAGGAAACATTGGTCTGCCTATGCGAGGATGGGTAGACATCGGTGAAGAAAACTACGTTTGTTATGGCCACGTAACAAGACCCAGAGACTTTGGTTAAACAGTTTGCCAGGAACAGCTGAAAGGGGGGGGGGGGGGGGGGGGGGGGGGGGTGAGACGGATGGGTAGAAAATTAAAGAAAAAGATCAATAGCATTGCAGAATAGATGAAATTATTTACAGAGACTAGCACTTAAGCATACAACCGAGATAGAGAAATCCGATTTCTGTTCTTCACCACACTTAAAGAAACGGGTGAAGGAAAAAATGTGTGACAAAGCATCTGCAATAGTCTGTATCGGCAGCTTTAAAACAACAACAACACTGGTATATTCCTCAAAACTGTCAGTCAACTTTGACTTCGGTCATGTCCCGTCACAACTGCAGAAGACCAGTTAAAGTTTGTCTTTCAGGGAAGGGTTTACATTTATAATTATCAGTCTGTAGGTTTGTACATCTTAGTCTTTCGGCCAGAAGCATAGTTCACATTTGTTTCTGCTTTTCCTGCTCCAGAACGGATTATAGGCTTTCAGAATATTGAAGTAAGTGTGTGTGTGTGTGTGTGTGTGTGTGTGTGTGTGTGTGTGTGTGTGTGTGTGTGTTGTGTGTGTGTGTGTGTGTGTGTGTGTGTGTGTGTGTGGTTCAGATGACAATCTGTTGCAGCTACTGGTCCTAGCAGACAAGTACAGCACGAGGAGGTGAAGTGCCGATGTCAAGAGTACATCGGCAGCAGCTGATGGACTACTACAGCACATTCTTTGACTACTACACAAGCACAGTCGTTCATGTCCCAGACGCCCCGTTCCACAGAAGTGAGCGAACCAGCGTCTTCCTTCCAGTGCCTATGTACGACAAGAAGATACAGGCGGTGGAGAAGTTAGACCTGCTGCACAAACTGTCCTTGTACCTACGAGCATGCGGTGACCACGGTCTGCCGAAATACAAAGAGCTAGTGGCATCAATGCTTTTGGCACTCTGCCATGGCTTGGCAGACATTTCTTTGTCTAAGCACTACGCATTTTTCTCTCCTGCCTTGAAAGTGGAGCTTCTAGAGTCTATGTGCAAACGATTGGACAAACAGGAAACCAGACATAAACAGGGTATTTTTTTGTGAATACATGTAGCTAGTTTTTGTTTGGGGTTATTGTTTTGGTTTTAATTTGTGTGGCTTTGCGTATATTTTCAGATTTGAAATAGTATTATTCTAATGAACATGCCCTAAAATCTAGCACGTGCGTGCATTCACACACGCACGCACGCACGCACGCACGCACGCACGCACGCACGCACGCACTCACGCACGCACGCACGCACGCACGCACACACACACACACACACACACACACACACACACACACACACACGCACACTCTGAGATTTACAAATGTCAGGAGGTGACAGAAGAGGCGCTATTGGGGCTATAAACAAGATTGGGTTGGAACACACACACACACACACACACACACACGAGCGCGCGCAGAAAAAAAGTGACATAATCCCCACAACTCCAATGATAGAATTTCAGTTTATATTGATATACTCAATAGCCTATTCCTTAAACAATGATGGTAATGACTATACAAGCATAAACTGAAATACATTTAACAATTGTAAAAAAAGAAAAAAAAAGAAGTATTATAACTCTACTTCTTTTGCATATTTCATTAACGCGTACAGAAACAGCAACAGTAGCGGCAACTACGGAAACGAGCAAAAACCGAATAGACCATCATTATTTGTTTGCCCTGGGGTGAGATTTGATGGGGAAGAAGATTCAAACCGCAAAATCGTTTCCTCATAAAATTGTTACCTCAAACTGAGGCATGGTAAAAAATCCCTCACCCGAGAAATGCATTATTTGGAACACAAACTGCATAGCGTCAAGAGTTAGTAGCAGTTAGCTCTGGGTCAGTACGAAGTAATTCCTTAATATGACCGAGTTTTGCATCAACGAACTGTCCATTCAGAAATCCTTTCCTCATAAATGTCCATCCTAAAACAAACGTGAGGAGTCCGCCACACTAGCAGTGTGGTATCTACACAAAATGTTTAGGGTCCGCAGTCACTGAGGCAACATGGCTGTTTTAATGGATAGGAAAGGTTGAAGGCATCAGCGATGAGGGTGGCAGTTCTGTGCCAGTGTGTAAAATGACCTGAGGGGGGTTAATCATGGTGTTTTAATGAATGTGCTGAGTTTTAACCAGAGCTTTAATTCTTATGGAGATGACAGCGCAGACTGTACGCCAGGCTTCTATCGTGATCAGCAGGGCTGTTAATGGCATTGATAGATTGGATCGGAACCGAGAACTGTGAAAACGAAATCTTTTGACCATTGTCTAACAGGCCTTTGTTTGTTTCAGTGTTGGCGTATACATTTTGTTTTATACAGTTTGTTTTAATACTGTTTTAACAAAACGACCATGTTACTTTGTTGTGGTCAAATGTTCAGACTGTGTGGTACAAACAAGTGAAGTAAAAACGTCAAGTCAAAAACACATGAAGACAGTAGCCTTTATTAAGGCTTCTTTGGGTTCAGCTGACCCATGTGTCGCTGGACTGGCCTTCCATTCACCATTAAGACTGAAACTATGCCCTCCACATTATATCATTCAGTCGTGACAATGCTTTACAACCCGGTGAATACGCTTTGAACAGAGATTTGTTGTTCGCGTTTTGGTTTTGGTTTTTTGTTGGGGAATTTTTTTTTTTTTTTTTTTTGGGGGGGGGAGGTGCGGGGTGAGGTTTATTTTTGGTTTGTTTTTCCTTCCCACATCTGAATTTGGTCGCGTCCTCGTGCTAGAGTTACGCCATTGTTTCAACCCACTTTCAAGTCTAGCTGGCAGACTGGTCTGAAATTGAGAATATTTAATTATTCTTTGAGATTCATGATAGGTTTTCTACACAGTGTATAGCTGGCAGACTGGTCTGAAATTGAGAATATTTAATTATTCTTTGAGATTCAGGATAGGTTTTCTACACAGTGTATAGCTGGAAGACTGGTCTGAAATTGAGAATATTTAATTATTCTTTGAGATTCAGGATAGGTTTTCTACACAGTGTATCGCCAAATGAAGCAATTATAGTTGGTCAATTGAAGAAGTCGTCATTAATCATGTGGACAGTTAGTTTATGTTACAATAAACAGTTTTCGAGTAAAGGAGAATAATAATCAATAACAGGCGGTTCTTTATCTGTGTCTGCATCTATGATAAGTGGTTGCGAGGGTAATAAGTTTGCTGTATAATCTGTGCTACGTACAAAATTATCCAACTGGGTGTTCTTTCGTGAAACGTGGTTGGGTAATTTGCTTATGTAGATATTTCATGCGCTGATCGCGCCCACTTTTATTGCAAGGCTGGTTTTAGTTTTTTAAATGTCATTTTATAAGAGAAATATCTTGCTGATTGCTGTCTTTTATTTGATATAGTTTTCCCCAGAGCGAGTTCAAAGTTTTAAAATGCTGTTTGATATCTTGCGCTGTACGTGTCACTTTGATGTGAAAAAATGTGACAGTGACAGTGGGTCTGTTTAAACTTTGCAGGGGTTGTTTTATACATATAATTATACAGTGTGTGACAGTAATGACACTGAACGAAAGCTTTCAGAGGTCCCTTAAAAAAAGCATCAGCCGACTGACTGCCGAGTGGGAGAGGTACCCACTTAAGGTCAGTGCAGCCCAGTGTTAATCCCATCTTTACACAACAAGCTCTTCCGGTGAATGAAACGTCCGGGTACTGGTCTACCAACACCTCCCCCCCCTTCCCCCCCCCCCCCCCCCCCCCCCCCCACACACACACACACACTTTTTTTCTGGAGATAGATGGCATGCAAATTGCAACAGGACTGGTTATGAATTTCACATCTGGAACAAGCAGTCTGTTCGAAGCATTAAAATATTTTACATTGAACTGACATGGGAATTAATATTATGTGCTATTGCCTGTCCAGTGTGGATTTGATTTACATATTCTTTATGAGGCACTGTGCCATTTCCAGAAAGCCAGTACAGTTGTTTGGTCTAACAACATCTGTAGAAATTGAAATGAGACCCAGTTACCAAGTGTCTGAAAAACTAAGACATAGCCGATGTAGGCAAGTTTGGCGAAATGTTTTATTAGAAGTTAAATAAAGAATACCCGTAAACTGCTATATGAAGTTGTAGCATGTTCAGTCACATGACTTGTTGCTAGAGGTGGAAGAAACTTAATGTTGGGGGTTTTAACTCTGGTACTGGTTCTTGGATAAATGGAAGTGGCTAGCAAATCAACCCATGTTTATATCCGTATTTTTAAAGACATAGATTGCATACAGAGGCTGCAAGAATGAAGATTTCGCCTCCGAAACTAAAGGGTAGTAGTTGAAGTAAATTTTGAATTCATAATCATCTCGACATCATTTCTGTTCAGCTGATGTAAATACAGATTTTCAAAGAGTTTGTTATGAAAAGATGGGATGAGAATAGCAGTTTGTCGGCAAAGAGCAAGGAACATTATAATAGCAGTTTGTCGGCAAAGAGCAAGGAACATTATTTCCTAAATGAGATATTGGCTTGTTTGTTTGAAGCTTCTGAAAAAGACGTCAAAATGAGAAGCCCAAAGAAGTTGTCAGTTTGCTTATCTACCCCTTTCAAATAGTGTTCAGCTTCAATCCCTGTGTATGTGGTCCCATTTGGGTACTGAAATCGCGTTTACGTGGTTTGCGACCCCTTTTGGAAAAGCAGTTCAAATAATCTGTGTTCTGTACCCATACACCAGGCTTTTTGCTTCGGTGTAATATTTGAACGACTGTATATTTCACTGCTTTAGCATGCAATAAAACAACTCTTGTCAATGTCTGTGTTTGCTGTGCAACGTGTGGGGTTTTTCGTTGTTGCTGTTGCTATTATTGGTATCGTTGTACGAGTGTGTATGCACACACCTGTCTCTGTGTTTGTCGTCTGGTTGTCTGTATGTATCTGTTTAGTGTGCGTGTATGGTACTGTTGCTGGGCTTTTATTTCCCTGGATAAGGGTCTAATACAAATACCACAAATATTCACCCTGACGCTCATTCGGTTTCCTTTCAGTATTGCCGCCGTTTCTTATACACATCTTTATCCACTACATGTTCTTTGTGTACGTAGCACTATGGATTTAGCTTCTGTAGGAGACTTTGTAATGAGATCATGAAGACAGCGGCCAGTATTGTATGGAGGTGTGCACACCCCTCACCAGTACAGCTTAAGTCAGATGAATTCATAATGTTTGTGTGGTGCAAGCTGATGTAAAACGATTGTTCATGTCAAGTTTTCTATTACTGTCAGTACTTGACTCTTCATGCCCAGTTCTCTCTTCTCTCTCTCTCTCTCTCTCTCTCTTCTCTCTCTCTTCTCTCTCTCTCTCTCTCTCTCTCTCTCTCTCTCTCTCTCTTCTCTCTCTCTCTCTCTCTCTCTCTCTCTCTCTCCCCCCCTCTTCTCTCTCTCTCTCTCTCCAGCAGGTGGACAAAAAACACGAACAGTCTTGGTTCAATTCCACCCCAACACACACACACACACACACACACACACACACACACACACACCACACACACACACACACACACTCACTCACTACTCCTCCTATCTCTGTCTCTCTCTCTCTCTCTCTCTCTCCCTCTCTCCTCTCCCTCCCTCTCTCTCTCTGTCTGCCTGTATCAGCAGACGGCCTGTTTTGTCATTTATTCAGGGAACGTCACTGATTCAACATAGATGGGTTATGGGTAAGCAGCTTTTTTATTATCTAAGGTAGAAAACTGTGTCAAGCTAGGCAGAGTTTCCAGTGCACTTGAGGCTTGAGCCTGTCTGATGTGTCTTTCTCTCTCGTGGACAGCTCAGCTTCTTCTGACGCATGTGTTTTTGTTTACAAACTAGTAACACAGAGGCTTCTAATTGGATTCAGTTTATTCAGGGAACGTCACTGATTCAACATAGATGGGTTATGGGTAAGCAGCTTTTTTATTATCTAAGGTAGAAAACTGTGTCAAGCTAGGCAGAGTTTCCAGTGCACTTGAGGCTTGAGCCTGTCTGATAGGTGTCTTTCTCCATACAGTGGACAGCTCAAAGCATTCTTCTGACAGCATGTGTTTTTGTTTAACAAACTAGAACACACAGCAGGCTTCTACATCTGGATTCAGTAAATATGATATACGACAATTTGGTCAGATTCATACAATAATAATTACGCTAGAGTTGTCACAAATATCCACCACCATTTTCGCATTGATTTCTTATTTTGGGGGCGACTGTGCACTGATATTTCAGTCACAGTTATAATATTGTTACTCGCCACACTTGCATCAAGCCACTGTTTTGTGGTCTTTGATCCAAAATGAAACCTGATTCAGTCAGCATGCAAAAAATGCTACTCTTCTCTTCCTGACTTGTTTGACAATTGTTGCTCTCTGTCGCACAAACCTATTGGTAAGTGTCGGTGTGTCAGTCTTCTAAAAGGTCAAGGTGTCCCATAACCTATCTGGTCGTAGGGGACGAGAACTCACTTCTCTAGGGGCCAGCATATTGAGGGCGGCGCCCATCTCCTCTCCCTCACTGCTTTACGCTAAACCATTACAAGAAACTGTATTGGGAATATGATAATTGTGCTTCTGACTGTGTACCCAATCCTCAGGTCGAGGCAAAGATCAGGAGCTCTCCCCACGCTGTCATGCCATTGGGACTTCACATCCTCCCTGCTCTCCAAAAGGCACCGGACAATATTTTTGAAATTCCTGAGAGAAAGAGGTACTTTTTTCCATCTGATTTGAGTTAACACGTTGGGGTTTTGTTGTTGCTGTTGTGTTAAAACCACAAACATGGTTACTTTTAAGGTCTAGGGTATTGGTTTTTATCTCATTGTGAGAGTTGTTTTGTGTGGTTCTCTAACAGTGTGACACTCTTGCTTTGGTCCTCATGGTTGGCAAGGGTTTTGATGTGGGGATGGACTGACTGGAGAGATGGTTCTAATCTTGGCATTGTAGTCTGTATATAGCCGCACCGTTTTCATCTGGGCTTCAATATTTGGTGAAGTCACTGCCCTGAAGTGGCCTCTGTGGCTGACGGGGCTACAGACACCATGGGGTCTTCAGGCAGACTAGCTGCTGATGCTGATAGAGGCAACAAAGAGATGTCTTGGTGTGGGGAGGGTTCAACACTTAGGACCTGCTGCCTCTGTTGTCATTGTTGATTAACCCTCCCTTATGTCTTGTTGCAACAGCCTAGGCAGCTTTTGCCTGTACAATGATTAGGTGTGGAACACGTTTAGCTACGGGATCTGGCATGTTGGTTGATGCTTGTATGATGGCTGGCTTTTTAGAATGCACGATATGAGAGCGTGATATCAGAACCAGTCATAATAGTAATGTATGGTATTTATATAGCGCTGAATCTTGTAAAGCAAACAAATCGGAGCGCTTACAGTACAGTCATTGGTACATAGAGTGAAAAGGGTCGAAGACAGAAGAGAGAGAGAGAGAGAGAGAGAGAGAGAGAGAGAGAGAGAGAGAGAGAGAGAGAGAGAGAGAGTAAAATCAAGTTGATATTCTTTCAGTTCATGCTACATAATTATCCAGCAGTACTTTTGACCACATCTGCATAGACTCAGTAGGAATGAAAATGAAAAGCACTATATGAATGAAGTCTGTTTGTGTGTGTGTGTGTGGGGGGGGGGGGGTTGTATTATGATAGGCTTTTACGTCCATCCACAAGGGGATTGTTGAGAGGGGGCCTCGACACTGCACACTATGGCATAGAATGTATGCCGTGGTTTGAACAGTATACATACATACATACATGTAGGCCTATGTGTATGTAAATAAAGAGCAGCCTTTGTATCATATGTTTGCAGTTCATGTTTGACCGGCGTGGGGGGGGGGGGACTGAGAAAGAATCGGTGAATGATGAACTCCTTCTTCGTCGTCCTCAAACGCTCAGACAGCAACTATGTCTGTCCTATGAGCGAAAATGTGTTGCGCTGCTGTTGAGCGCCTAAGTCAGGCCCAGCACATCCGACTTCAGCATGGGAGGGAGTTACCTTGTAAGTCTTTCTGGGAAAAGGGCAGTAGAAGGTGATAAGGAGAAAAGGAACAAGGCAGAAACAGAGAGGGATAGCAAAGAGGGAATTGCTAGCACAGAATTTCCAGAAGGTGGGGATGCTATTTATACTGAAAGCCCACCCACCCCTTCCCCTCCCGCAACCCCCCCTCTCCCCCTGGAAGAATGAGCAAAGATTTAACTTTTTTTTTTTTCGTTTCTTGGCTAGCACTCCGAGGTTCAAAGTTGGTGATATTTTTGCATGTGCGTCCGTTATTGCCCACCATTAAGGAAACTGAATTTTGGCTTCCGCGAATTACAAATGAATGAATGCTCTTTGATACGAAAGGGTGAAGATTATATAACGAGTCTAGTCTTACAGTCTGCCCTTGTAAACATACATGAATGAAAACTGAGAGAGAGAGAGAGAGAGAGAGAACTCAGAACTCAGAAATTTCATGTATCTCGGCCTTAGGCCATAATACATGGTTGGCGTAGGAGAAATTGACAATGCCACAGAGTGGGCAAAAACCGGATAACATACACAATACCAAGCTCACTTTCAGTGAAAGAAATAATGAAGACAATGCATAAAAATACATATGTATCAAACACAATTCACTATTTTGAGAGAGAGAGAGAGAAAACGAAACTCCCCAAAATCTGTTTCCTGGAAAAGGCAACTCATGCATGAAAAGAAAACGGCTATCTGAAAGCAGAGTCATTCAGGAACATGAATAGAACACGCTGTTGATTTTTCTGCAACACCTTTCAGTGAACCGGCAACCAGGCCCACCAAATGGTGTCCATTCACCATTATAATTATTAGCCTATGTTTTGAAATGGAAGCGATTTTAAAAAAAAAACATAACACCACCCAGGCAAATCTGAGGAGAGGTGTAGAGATTGAGACGCAGTACAGTGAACAAGTCTTGTCAAGTTCCATTAATAATAATAATGTATGGAATTTATATAGCGCGCATATGTCTTACAGCTTGATCTACGGTGGAATCTAGGCAGCATAATGGCCACCTCTTTGGCAGTTGTGGAATCTGATCTACCAGAAAATGCAGGTGAGTGGACCGGATTAAATTGATTGTTTAGTTCGGCCAGCGTTGAGGCTGAGTTAAGAACATAGACATGTCCGCAACATTTGGCGGAAGCCCATGCACAAATGTAGGCCCCTCTTCTCAGAACTGTATAAATTAGGATAGGAACAAAAAGCCACAATGCGAATACAGTGTATTAATAAAGACTATTTTTATGGCTGCCAGTTGAACCCCACTAGCTTGATAGAATCAGCGTTCGTTAGTCAGCCACTGGCTTGTTTCCACATGTAGAATAGATAAACAGGATCCTCCATAGTGCTAGGAAAGAGTGTTAAAACTATACATTAACATTACTTCCGCTTCGTCGTAGGTTTTGTTTTGGATTTGTTTTGGGGGTTTTGTTGTTGTTTGTTTTGTTTTTTGTCTTAACCGAATTCCCTCGGAAAATCTGGCTTTAGTATCAAAGTGTATAAAATATACTAAACTGTAATTCAGTATGAGTAGCAGTTATTAACTGAAGCGCACACAGACTTTATCCCCACATTATAAATGTTATCACTTATCGAGAGCTCTCGTAAGTTTTTCAGCGTTCCAGTCGACCAGGCACTTTAAAAAAATGACTGCAACTATTGAAATGTTCTTAGGAATAATATAGGTCTACTTTGGGATGGGTAACCTCTGAGCAGAGAGATTACGACTGCCATATAGATCAAGGCCCTTTAATGCACTTTTCGTCAAGTGTGTGTCAAAGTCTAACTTTTATTTTCTGATGGTACATTGAATAAGCAGAGCAGTAGTTTTTCTTTTCACCAACCCATCTATCTACACAAAAAAGAGAAAAAAAAGAAAAGAAAATATGCATTTAAAGAATAAAAAACCTAAACAATGATAAGCCATACAAATGAAACAAAAGAAAAAAGTAATATATGCATACATAGAATTTTTTTTAAAACCTAAGCAATATGAAACCATACAAATCAAACAAAAGAAAAAATCTTGTAAAAATACAAAACAAAAAACAAACACATAAAAGACCCCCCCACCCACCCCACCACCCCCACACACAAAACCCTCAATCAAATAACTAAACAAAGCAAAAATAGCAATAAAACAACAATAACAACCACACACACACACAACCAACAACAGCAACAGTAACAAACATACAAAACAATAATAGCCAAAACAAATGAACAATATAGAACTAACAAAAGACGAAAAAACAAACCCAACATCCCCCAAACCAAAAAATAGCAAAACAAAATAATAATAAAAAAACAAACAAAAACAGCCAATCAAACAAAATACAAAAAGAAACCAGAAAAACAACACTACCAAAACAACAACAAACCAAATGGATGCAAACAGAGAAACTGATGTGTAATTTCCTTTTAAATCATTTAAACACTTAAATACACGTACACACTCACACCCATATCCCCTTCACCAAATATACTCACACCAGATATAAAGGTAAAATAAAAAACGACCCAAACAGAAATTAGATTCAAAGTATAAAAAAAACCCTCACAAAATTACATCCATTCCCTTCCTCTCCCTTGGTCCTATACACGCATATATGTGTACTTTTTGATTTAAGGCAGAACTACATTCATCCTTCCATCAAAAGAATAAATTCAGGCAATCTAAAATCGCCCACTAACTCTAACATCAGCAGTAACAATGTAAGTGATCTAATACAATGAAAATAATATATATTTAAACAGCAACAAAGAACAAACCAATATTATTTTATGTAACTACGTAACACAGACAAATATAGAAACAAAAATAAAAAATAACCCAGACAAAGGAAAAGAAAGTAAAAGTCCAAAACCAAATCAAATAAACAACACACACGCGCACGCACGCACGCACGCACACACACACACACACACACACACACACACACACCAGATCCAAAGCATGTCGGGGTCTAATATTGTATTAACCATCAGCAGATCAATACTCCTGTAAAAGGATTACTAACACATATACTCTATATGACTGTAGGCCTATAAACTTGGGTCATACCAGATTTTAATGACAATATTAACATCAGTGGCACCATCATCTATCCACCCCACGCACACATGCTACATAACATTATACTGATGTCAGTTGCTGAAACCCCCCACAATATATACATGTTCAAGTGAAACAGTTCAGTGTGATAGGTAAAGTGGATATAGGCTAAATGTCTACGTTTACAAGTCGTGTTCTGAACTTTTATTCATGAAATATCCTTTTAGATGTGTTTTATACTGATCTTTGCTTTTAATTCATGTCACTGCCTGAATACAAGAGACTTGCTTTATATAGGTTATTTCTGGATCTTGAAATGTTAGCAAATGGTTATGTCTATGTTGGTTAAGTGTTCACGTTTTGGTCATCTTCCGAGGTGCATTTTGATTAACAACTTTTGGAATAAACGCAGATTTATTGAATAAAAGACTATTTCGAAAAGTCCGGACATTTATTTGCTTATAATCCTCAATTGTCAGGGTGCTTGATTTTAACAAGTCTTACTGCTCTTTTATATAAACGATGAATGAATTTCAAGTTCGTTTCAGTGCAGGTATCCCAAATAGTTGACGCATAATCAATGATAGGTAAAATGTGACCACAAAACAAAACAAAAGTTTTCGAGAATGGTTATTTAGAAAGTGTTTTATGTGGGATAATTGAAGTAGCCTGTGAGCGAGGCCTTTACCTGGTGACATTATGTGATCAGTTCGTCATATTTTTGTCAATGGTGACACCTAATATTTTATGAGTCCACTCCTTCAACTATTCCACTATCCAATAACAGGTGTTGAAACTTATCTTTCATTCGTGTGTGCGTGCGCGCGCGCGTGCGTGTTGTGTGTGTGTGTGTGTGTGTGTTGTCTTCAATTTAACGTCTGTTCACTCTAAGTGATATAAGACGAATGTGTGTGTGTGTGTGTGTGTGTGTGTGTGTGTGTGTGTGTGGTGTCCTGCAGATATAAATTCAACGTTTGAGGATAGCGAAACTGAATGCGAGATCGAATTACGGAGCATTCCCGAAGATCTGGTAGATGTCGAGCTTGTGGTAGAAGGCCGACAACTCCATGCCAACCGCTCTGTGCTGGCGCATTACTCTCCCGTCTTTCACAAGATGTTCTTCTCTGACTTCAAGGAGAAAGGCCAAGCAAGCATTCCCTTGCCTGAGGAAAAGTATGAAGAGATGGCGACATTCTTGAATGTGCTGTATCCAAGAACGTTAGCATCGGAGGAACTCATTTCAGGTATGCAGCTAAACTGTTCAGTATCATTGTCATCAGTACTGTCACTATCGTTTTCTATAGCAAAAATTTACTTGACACTGGTCAGGTTAATGAATACTGTCTGGACTAGAAAGACTAACTTTTTTTCCAGTACCCGACCTCGAAAAGTATTTGGCTTCCTTCTATACCCACTTATAAACCAGTATCAAAGTTTTTGCTTCAGTCAAAAGTATGCTGTTCCCTCTGCGAGCTAAGAACAGAAATTGAGCAGAGCAGAAATTGAGCCAAATATATAATTATGATGCAGGACCTACTGCCTCTGTTTTCATAGTTATCATTTCATGAGAAGGGAGGTGGCAGACGGTTTTGGTCTGCCTAACAAGTGAACCGTGAGGTTCTGAGTTCGATTCCCAGTCTTACCCTTTCTTCCCAGTTTGACGGGAAAATCGAACCAGAGTGTCATGTCTTTTAAAGGAGACTCTAAACCGGTGTGACCCGTGTGCTTACGGACTTGTGCACGTCAAAAGAGCCCACCACATTTGACAATTAGAAAAAAGAGGGAGGTGCCTCCCGAGTGTCCTGGAAAAGTTTGTAGATTCAATTCCCAACTGTCTTCCTGAAGTCGAGATGCGGCTACCTTACTGATGGGCAAAAACAGTGGCATACGCAAAATTATCACCATTGGTGAATCTCAGAGCTCTAGCCTGGGAACGAAAAAAAAAACCTCTTCAGAATCTGCATCTCTGTATTTTTCTGAACTGGAAAATATTTGCCATTCATGAAGAAAATGTTAAGAGTGTAGGCGTTTACAACGCCCCTGCAGAATTGTTCTTAAGACATGGTGAAGGAGCAGTAAACAGCGTCCTGGCTGCCATCTGAAACTAACTATGGCACACTAGGGTGTGGCTACTATCAGTTATAGTCACTTTTCCTTAGAAATAAAATCTCCATCACTGCTAGAACAACCTCACCTTTAGTTTAATCAGCAGCCCCAGCAGTGAAAATTACGAAGATACTGAAAATCATCCTGAACAGTTTCCAGCCACAAGTAGATACCAATCTTATTTGGAGAACAGGCTGAATTTTACGAAGGAAAGAGTACCTTTGAGCAGATATTCAACCTGTGTATCCTATGTGGAAAAACGTTTCCAACAGAGGGGGGAGGGGGTGGGGGTCATGCCATATCTGTACAATGTGTTTGACAGAGTTTGTCATGAGGCAGGCAGTGTAATGGGTCAAGGGAAGAGGTTTAACATTGGGAAGGCATGTATCAACACTAACTGACTAGCTAGGCTAGCAGCACTTTTCAACATTCCAAATACAAAGAAAGGAAACAACCTAATGACTCTTGTGCAGTGCCCCAATGACAGCTACACAAAGAGAAGGACTTTTTTTGTTTGTTCCTCGACTACAGCTCCGAAGTTTACCAATGGCGAGCTGTGCGTATGCAACCGTTTTTTCCCACCACGTGTGTGTGTGTGTGTGTGTGTGTGTGTGTGTGTGTGTGTGTGTGTGTGTGTGTGTGTGTGTGTGTGTGTGTGTGTCAGATGAAAATCTGTTGCAGCTGCTGACTCTAGCAGAGAAATACATCATAGAGGAAGTGAAGTTCAGGTGTCAAGAGTACATCGGGACACAGCTGATGGACTACCTCCGTCATTTTTTGTACGGCAACTCCAATATCACTGATCTCGTTCCAGAAAGTGGAGAGTTTTCCAAAACCCGACGAGGAAGACATGATCTGCCTCTCCCGATCTACGACCCCAAGTACAACATCTGCAAAAGTCAGCAGTAGTGCATAAACTGTCGTTGTACATGAGAGCATGCGAGGATTACAGCCTAGGAAGGTACAGGGAGGAAGTGAAATCAATGCTTTTGGCATTGTGCCGTGGCATGGCAGATCTGTCCCGTGCTGAACACTACGGGTTTTTCTCCCCTATCCTCAAGGTGGAGCTTCTGGAGAGCATGTGCCACCGGTTAGATTAGGAAATATTGACAAACCTGTACACAGAAAGAACTTGGATACCTTTGATCTATGGGGGTACTTTGAGAGTCTGTCATCATGGGTGGGTTTTTAAAAAGAATATTCATTTCCTCAATCTCCATACTTTGTGTGTGTTTTTGTTGTTTTGTTTTGGGGTTTTTTGTTTGCTTGTTTGTTTGTTGTTGTTGTTGTTGTTGTTTTTGGGGGTGGGGGGAGGTCTTTTGTGGGGTTTTTTCTTTCTTTTTTGTGGGGAGGGGGGCGGGCTTAAACATAAAGTTCTTTTCTTCAAATTAGAATTAAGGAGTTTACAATGAGCATACAATGAAATATAGCATACGCACGCACTACGCGCACACGCGCGCGCGCGCGCGCACACACACACACACACACACACACGTGCGCGCGCGCGTGGGCGCGCGAAGTAATAATAGTAGCTAAAGAAATCGCTACATCCCCGTCAATAAGAGAATCTCACTTCATTTTCATAAATAAATATCAATATCACCGCAACAAAGGCGGTTTTGAATATACAAATATAAACTGAACTACATTTAACAGATAACAAGGATTAAATTCATTTACCAGAAATAGACAAACATAAAATCAACTACAGTTAACAGCCAACTAAAAATCAGAAAAGCTGGGGGATCTTTTGCATGATGTTAACACCTACAGAAACAGCAGCAGCAATAATAGCAATAACTACTGCACTATACTAGGCCTTTAATTAAGCGAGAGTGGTCGTGGGGGCGCTGGAGTGACAAGAACGCCTGCATTCGCCATTTGTGGCGATCGTGTGCCAATGCCTGGCCTCAGCAAAACTCTTTGGAGTCCATTCCGTGAGGTTATCCCCCATGTCTTTCTTAGCCTATGTATTTTTCTCCATCATTGGACTGTGCCCTACAAGGTCATCATCTTTAAAAGACTGTCTGATCTTCTTACATGACCATATTATTAATCATTTTTCTGTTTTCTTTTCGGACTGTCGTGGGGAGGTCTTCATAGCAGCCTGTGGTCTGTCTGGTGATGTACTCCTCTTCTTCATTCGTCATAGTTCTTGTCCATGAAAGAGAGGCCGAGCATGTTCCTACAGCATCGCGTTTATGCTGCTTCAGTTCTCCTCTGTAGGTCTGCTGTTAACATCCAGGACTGGCATGCACGCTGGAAGACAGGAAAGAACGGAGTAGTTTTAGGTTTGTCTTCATGCAGATGTTTTTGTCTTTCCAGATTGTTTTTAAAACTGTGACATAGCTGAAGGTATCTGTGCAGCTCTTGAAATCACATCTTCTTTTGATCCTTCCCACAGATGATGGAACCTGTGTACTTGAACCTGCTCAATGTTTGGAGTTCTCTGTCCACTGACTATGGTCTCGGTCGAGACTGATCTGGCCCTGTTGAGCTGGGTACCTGGCTTGTACTGAAACTTGATGTCGTATCTGTACAGTTTCATCATCAATGCCTGGATGCGACGGGAAGCCTGGCTTATGGGTTTCTTTAGGATTGTCGCTAGTGGCTTGTGGCCATCTTGCACGTGCACAGAACGTCCACAGGTATACTGGTCAAAACGCTCCAGGCCAAACACAAGAGACAGAGTTTCTTTTTCAATCTGTGCCCAGCGTTTCTCTGCTTGAGTTAGTGCTCGGGAAGCATATTCCAAGGGGCGTCCTTTCTGCAGGATCACTGCTCCCAGACCATCTTTGCTGCTGTCCACTTGCAGCAGGAGTTCCTCATCAGGGTCGAAGAATGCCAGCACTGGGGCCTCAGTGATCTTCTGTTTTACTGTTTTCAGTGCACTCTCACATTCAGGGGACCAGTTCCATGTTGCGCCTTTCTTTGTTGGGGCCCAAAGAGGTTCCAGGTCATTGGCCAGACTTGGGAGGTACTGGGTCTTCGAACTCCATGCCCATCAGTTGGGGGTGGCGTGTTCAGGATTTTTGTTATAGGGTTTTAACCTCAGCTATTACTTCTGAAGGAGGTGACGCCTTTGTTTGGTGCCAGGCTTCTGTTGTGGTCGGAGTGGCTCTTTGTTTCTAGTTCCTCGGCTAGAACTAATGGTGAGATTTGTTGCGTATTCGACCGTTTTTAGCCCATCGCTAAGGTAGCTGCATTCGGACTTCGGGGTTGGTGTCTAAACACGACACCAGTGTGCATCCAATTAAAAAAAAAAGAATTGTCATCCGTTATAACTAGCATACAATGGCCTGCTTTTCCGAAAGGCACAACAGGTCCCATGCCCCAGTCGGTGGGATTGTAAAATCATGATTATTAGATTGAATTGAAACTGAGGGTAATGTGAAAACAAAATCTCTTGACTTTTCCAGCAGGCTTTTGTTTGGTTCAGTTTGGGCATGTATTGTTTTGGCGTAGTTTAAACATAACGCCTTGCCACTTCATTGTGGTCATTCAGACTCTGACCTTGGGAAATAGTATCTCTCAGTGACAGCATTTTAGGCATTTTTGTAAGAACCAAGCCTTTGGCCTGACCTGACTCAAGTTTCAGCTCCTGGATGAGCCTTGTCAGAGGTCCCGGCGGTGATATTTGTACAGTAAGATTTGTATTGTGAGTTCACTTTCTGTTGTTTTGGCTTGGTTTGGTTTGCAGGGTTTGTTTGTTGTCGTTGGTTTTCTGTTTTGTTTTGTTTTTTGTTGTTGTCTTTTTTTTTTGCTTCCACCTTGTGACTTGTGGGCATGGGTTACGCAGTTCTTTTAACCTACTCTCAAATCTAGCTCACAGATTGGCATGAAGCTGAATATACTTGGTCTTTGAGATTCAGGTCATGTTCTCTTTACAGTGTACCTCCAAATGAAGTACTTTGCGATGACCGTTTGAAGAGATCATCCGTAGTGCATGGATTAGTTTTGTTCAGATTACAGTTCAAAACCGATTTTCCAATAAAGTGCAGATGATGCTTCAATAATGTTAACTGTTCATCAGTGTGTCTGTTACTGTAATAGTGGTGGTCGGATGCTTAACAGAGAAGTTTGCTCCATGCAGCCATTGCTAATATAATGTGTAAATCATTCAACCATTGTAGTGTTCTTTCTCAGTTGAAAACATGTTTGAATTGTTGTTTGTGTGAATATTTCATGTGCTGATCGCTGTCGGTTTTCTTGAGGAGTTATGTTGGTTTTTAGAATATCTTTTTATTTGAAAAATGCTGTACTGCTTGCTTTCTTTTATTTGATTTGATGGGGTTTTTCATGGAGAATTTCAACATTTATGCTGCTCAGAAGTAGGAAACAGTGTGAATTCAAATTCTAAAATATTGTTCGATATATTGTGGTGTGTGTGTGGGCCAAATGTGAAAGAAAAAAATGTTGGCCTAACAATGTTTATTTAAACTTTGCCTGAGTTATTTTTGTGAAGCATCGTGTGTGACGGCTATAAACTGAGTAAAAGTGTTACCAGACTACTTCAAAAGACATCAGGTGACTTAGTGCAGGGCCGATGAGGTAACGACTTTACCAAAGAAAGTAGAGTGCAGCTCATTTTTAACCCATCTTTACACAGTCTCATCAGGCAATTTTTTTGTCCTCGGCTAGAACTGGGAAGTTCACCAATGGTGCTATTATGCCTATGCCACTGGTTTTGCCCAACATGAAAATAGCTGCATTCCGAATTCGGGTACGTATGCTGGGTATGTTAGTGGCTTCCATAACCTACCAAACACTGATATGCATTAAAGGATCTTTAACGTGCACATTATTTTGATCTTCTGTATGTGTACATATACACGAAGGGAATTGAGGTACTGGCAGGTCTGCACTTGAGGTGACCTGGAAGATAGTAAAAATCACCACCCGGTGCCGCCGAGATTCGGTAACTGTATATGGCAGATGGTTTAGAGGTCTTTCTTCCGTTGAATCTGCCTGCCTGTCTGTATGTCTGTCTGTCTCTGTCCTTTTCTGTGACTATAATTATATGATATTCATAAAGATTTGATTTTGGCATTGATGCATGTGTGTGTGTGTGTGTGTGTGTGTGTCGGGGATGTAATTGCTTTTGCATGATATCTTAGTTTCTTATTAATGTTGTGTTTTTTGTTGTTTTCTTTGCTGTTGCTTTACTTTAAAAGTAAATGATTTGTTGACGGTTGTTTTGTTGCAAGATTAATATTACTATTTACATGTGTGTTTCCTTTATATTATGGAGGTTTTTTTTGTTTTGTTTGTTTGGTTTGTTGTTGTTGATTTTTTGAGAAAGGTGGATTATTCTGGTTGTCCCCTCTTCCTTTTTTTTATTTGTTGTTTCTGCTTTAATTTTGCTCTTGGTTTCTTTGCTTTTTTGTGTGTGTGTTGTTTCTGTGTTTTTTGTTTTGCTCTGTTTTGCCTTCTTTTGTTTTTAGGGGGGGGGGGGGGGGGGGGGGGGTTGCCTGTAGATATTTTTCTTCCCGTTTACTGTGTACGTGTATTGGTATGGACTTTATTTTATGTTATTATCATATATCCCTAAGGGCGGGGACTGGATGTAAAAGAAAGCACATGGGTACTTATTCCTTATCGTCGAAATAAAAGAATCTCTCTCTCTCTCTCTCTCTCTCTCTCTCTCTCTCTCTCTCTCTCTCTCTCTGTAAAGATAAATACTGCTGGTTTTTTTTCGTTTAAGTGTGCTTTTCAAGCTGAAAAGTATCTTCGAATAGTCACTGACAAATGGCATCGACTAATTTATGCAAGATTTCGACTAAGAACACTCAGCTTCAATGCAAACAAAAGATGGTTTCAACCTGAGACGTCCACACAGTTCCCATGCCCTATGTGTGGTCATATTCTTGATGATGAAGTGCATTTCCTGTTTCATTGTCAATCATATGTTTCCATACGTGAAAACTGTGGTGTTCTCAATCTAGCAGCTTTCCGAAGGCAAGATATTTTTTCTATCTTATCGTCCGATGATGATATTGTGATCAAATCGGTTGCAAAGTTTATTGCTGAAGCACTGAAATTAAGACAATTACAGCTAAGTTCCAATTAGCTTAACATTTGTGACTAAACTAAAGTAACATTTATATTATGTTAACTCCAGCATTTTGTGAAACACATAAAGAAACATTTATAATTACGCTGTAGTCTCCAGCAAGAATATTTTTTGAAAATTTCATATACAATGTCAATGGATGGTCTAATATAGCATTCTAGAATGTTCTTTTCATTATTTTAGTTATTGCTTATTGGTTCCTATTGTTCATCCTTGTTATTACTTTGTGTTCATTTTGAAACTGAGTTTACGTCAGAGCTTAAAGTCCTATCCGTTCATAAGAGCTCATTTTTGGTTTTTTGGTTTTCATTACGTTAAATGCATCATGTGATTTTTCTTGTATTTATTTGTATTTACAAAAGAAAGTGGTGTATAACCCCCCTTGTCAATAGGCCACTTTGGGCAATGACAATAAATTGGTCAAAGCGTCAAAGCGTCTCTCTCTCTCTCTCTCTCTCTCTCTCTCTCTCTTGTTGTAAGTGATTCAAAGTAGAACTTTGAAAACAGGGTTGCCAACTCTGCGCCATAGTCAACATATCAGGCGGACAATAAATCCCTCATAAACTACATGCTTGATAATTTCACACATTCTACTTTCCTTCTTCATTTCTTGCTAATTGCTTCCTAAAAACACTTTTTACCAGAGAACACCTGAGAAAAAAAACAACAAGAAAAAAACAAGATAGAGAGAGAGAGAGAGAGAGAGAGAGAGAGAGAGAGAGAGAGAGAGAGAGAGAGAGAATCTGTGTTTGTGTGTACAGTTTAGAGATTACACGTCTGCTGTGTTTATAAAGCGTTTAAGCCAATCACATCGCCATCCCATTCTGACACAATCATGGCGGTTTGCATAGCCAAGTTCAAAGAACTCGGCAGATTTGGAAAGAAGGAAAGGAATCAGGTAATCCATTTTCTTGTTGATTAAGTTTTAAAATAGGAAATAGAATGACTTGTACAAGACAGCTGTGAGTGTGTATCAGAGTGTGCATGATTTCGGAAGATGCGACCACAGAAACAATTGTAAACAATAGACTTGTGAAAAACTTTACAGTGTGGTCTGCTTCTCCTGCCAAGTTTTGGCATTCTCAGTCATTTACAGTACCCTCCCCCCCCCCCCCTGATTTTATTTAAAAGAGCATTATTAGGGAGGATCGTGAAGAGAGGATGGCGGCAGAGGTACATCATTTTCAAAGGGCCTCGATTAAGCCATTATGATTAAGGCATTATCAAAGACAATGAAATGGGTGTTTAGACACCATCCTCCAAGTTGGTGGGGTTTGGGGAGGGGAGAAATGGTCTCAAACGAAAATATCTCGCCATTGGTAAACCTTGGAGCACTAGCCAAGCAAAGAAAAAAGGATCTGCTGATAAGTTTAAGTCCAGTTACAGTATCGACACATTAAAAATATCAGTCATCTCCAGGAGATCTAGATGCATAGATCTGCTGAAGTTGAAAGGGAAACAGGAATGTGCAACATATCAAAAAGTCTGTTTTACCAGGAATAAAATGTCCCACTCTCCATTTTAAATAAATCTTCTATAGGCCTAACTTTCCTTTTTTTTAATCTTTCATATCTTCTGTTATTAATTTATTGTGATCTGGGATAGACAGTTCTAGAGCTGCATTAAGTTAAAAGGTGATACTTTAAAAAAAAAAAAGAAGCTAATTCAAGGTTCTGGTTTAAGTGTATATAATGTATACTTCATTGATCAATATTTAGTATAAATGTAAGGGTGATGGTTCCACAGGTATAGCTGCTAAGGGCTCCATAGCACCTCCTCTTTTTGAAAACACAAATAAAGCTTGATGAGATCTGGTCAGAATAGTCAATGGTTTGTCAGTATTGTATTTGACGCTTGATGTAGATATCTCCCAATTTTTTTTTTTAATAAATATATAATATCAACATAAATTTTGAAGTATTAGATATGGTAAAGTAGTTATGAACTCGGGTTTAATGTCTCTAGTCTATTCCATAGGACACCCAGAAATGTTCAGTAAGTTTATCTCATAAATCAATTATTATGAATAGCTCAATGTAGATTAATTTTATGAAATTGGAGAGGCAACATTTAAGAAAAAAGTTGTCTTCATTTGTAGACTTTAACCTGTAGTGGAACACGTAAGAGATTAAAATGTTGTCTCTTTGGATTTTATATTTCATAAACTTAATAGAGCCTAGATATTTGAAATTTTGAATGTATTTTAGATCTGTTTTATTAATTTTGATATATATTCTGAGAAGTGACTGTATCTGGCCTCCTTGGCATTTAACTTCAGATCAACAGTGTTGCCTCTGTGTTGACTCAGTAGAAGATTCTTCCCATGTTTGTGATTTTATTGCACAATAAAGAACAAATGAAAGCATAATCTGATGACTCATAATAAATATGGCGATAGGTATTAGCCTCTACTTTGTACTTTAAGGAAAGGGCCTAACTCTACAAAAATGGATTAAGAGTTACCTGACTGCCGTTTGACAGTAAAAAAATAAATAATAAAAAAAATACTCGTATGTATTTGACCTATTGTTGTTCCCTGATAATTATCATACTTCATATTATCCCCCCTCATTTTATGCGTGGTTGATGTTTTCCCACAATGCAGTGCCCGTCCTGGGTTGACACTTATGGTTGGCCAGGGCGTTGCTACAAGGAACAATGGTAGAGTTGGTTTTATACCTGTTTTAATATGTATATAGTTGCACAGTTTTAATCTGAAATTTTAAAGTTGATGAGGTGATAGCCCTGATATGGCCTCTGTGGTCAGCAGGGCTATAAACAATAGGATTGGATTGGATTAGATCCCCCTTCCCTCTCCCCAAACCCCCCCCCCCCCCCCCCCCCCCCCCCCCCAAAAAAACAACAAAACAACCAAACAACAACAAACAAAAAGAACACCAAATAAAAGCAGGTTGCTGTTTGATCTTATTTGCACACCATAGAAACCTGTTATTTAAAAAAAAAGAAGCTTCATATAACATTGCACTGATTCCCATAAAGAGAAGTTCTGTTCTTGACTCTGGCCTTCCCTTTGTTTCACTCTTTCACAGGATCCATACCTGATACTTGGTAGAAGGAGGGAACAAAATCACTGTGGATCTTCAAGACCTGTTTGCTGCAGAGCCACATGTCATCCAGCATAACATTTGAATTTCATCTTCTGTGGATGAATTGCCACTGTACTGAAAGAATAACGATCAAAGGAAAATATGCATCAAGAGATTGGGAAACTGAACCTATTAGTATTACTGCTCCAAAGAATATATTTAAAAAAAGAATTCAGATAGAGACTTCCTCCAGACTAATGTATTCAAGTGGTTTGCACAAAACAGCAGCAAGCTCTTCAAGCATACACCAAAATTAACAGGAAGGTTTAAGTGAACATACCTCACCAGCATAACATTAACGTTTTCTCAGTTTTCATTCTTGAGACAGATCAGAACCAGCTACTCAGCTTTATCAGCACAAGACAACAAAGCCACAACAATTTATCGTGGACTTGACCAATGTGATATGCCCAAGCTGCATTCTGAAAGCCTGCACAACCAAGCAAAGATCCATGCTGACCAAGATCATCCCAACGTCAGCCAACACTGGAGTCCTAATGTAAGATAGTATAAGTGTAATGATGTCTCACCCTTTTCAGAAAATGTGAAAAGCATCTTGCAACAAACTTCTCTCATAAAACATTAACCCATGTACCATGTAAAATACTACAACACTTAGATATGAAAACACACAGAGGACCGTCTTGATACTGAGAAAATCTTTTCTGACCTCAGCCATGATTTTTGAAGTGGGGTATCAAAGAAAGACAACCTGTCACTACTCTGTATGACTTATGCTAGAACTTAATCCAAAAGACATGATGCACATACCATCCTTTATTTCTCAGAAGCTTATGACCACTTCCATACAACACTGTTCTGCAAGTAAAGCAGCTGTGGGATTACAGGACATGGTTGGAACAGTTCCTCACATAGTGGTGCATTGTGGAAAGAGAAGAACTACTGAAATGTGTGTTGATTCTGGAGTACTACACGAAACAGACTTTGAGCAGTTCTTATTTTGGTATTGATCCTTTGGTCACCAGCTGTAAGCCATGGAGTTCCTTACATACCTGTTTGCCCTCTGCAGAGCCACAAACAGTCAAAAAGACAGCCAGATACTTCTATAGGATCAAATGGAGTTGGAAGCACAGGCTGAGATTTGGAGAATGTGTTTTGATATGAAGAAATATCACTCTCTTGCAGCAGGTTTATTCTCTTTGTGGACTCGTCTTAATTAACAGCAGATCCCACACAAATTATTTACTGTTAGTGTTACCTTGTCTTGGATCTAAAGGAAAAACATATACAGTACCAAATGAGCTTTATAACAGCACTACCAGCTTGTACTGATCAGTCATGAATAAGAGTGGCTCAGTAAACCCCGAGAGCAATGGGGCTTTTGCAACAAGAATATTCTGACAAACAGGGCATGGCATTAGACAGCAGCCAGTCTTCTCCTAGACCATTATGCACAAGTTCTCTTTTTTTTCTATAACTGGACTGGTAAACAACTTCAAAGAGTCAGCTGTCTCAGCAACAACTGTGGACAGAATTCACACCAACTGACCAGTACTGCTTCTAGATTCAAATAAGAATTCAACACCAACTAATGTGAAGATTATTACTTGTCATCTACCAGCTTCACACACCAAGATTATGAACATTCCTTTAGCATTATAACAAACTTGTTGACACTTCCTTGCAAGAAAAATTAAGAACTGGTGACACATAGACTGTAATATCAGCAAAGATGGGGCAAACAGCAAGAACTCTCAACATGTCAGTTCACTCCACAGTTTGTAAAGAAAGCAGTATGTTTCTGGGTCAGTCTGTGGCAAGCCTGCACTACACTACTGACCTGCTCCCAAACTGTAAGTAACAGTGTTCAGTGTTGTGGTGTTTGTCAGCATCAACCTTGTTTTGTCTCTGTTCTTTTTGTAGAATTTGTCTGTTCATGGTGTGTATGTCTGGCTTGCCCACTGTTCACTTTCTGTCTTTCACACTCCAAAAAATAATTTAAGAGAAAATGTAAAATTTTATTTCAAAACACAATGAACTGTCCATGTTGAAGTCATTATAAAAATCCATTATTTGCTATTTAAGCAGATGGTAATTAAATAAAAAATCAAATCAAATCACAAATTCATACGTAAACTTCAAAATGAGCGTGCACACATTACTTGGTTTACCACTTCCTTTCCCCTCCTTCCCTTTGGCTTTACCCCCCAAAATAAACAACACACACACACATGCATGCACGCCTGCTGTATTATCACATAATTATGTACTAATTGTGGTAATACCATCAGTGAGTGTTTAACAAGTATATATATATATATATATACAGTACTTAATACACTGCTTAAAAAAGAAACCCACTTTTATCCAAGGAGTTGGAGATAATTATTGTATTATAGTTTATACACAAAGATTTATGTATGCATCTATGTCCATCACTTGCTAATGCCTTGTGTACTACAGGTCTATCCCCCCCAAAAAAAAAAGAAAAGAAAAGAAACCCCCCCAAAAACCCAACCCAAAAAACCAAAACAAAACCCAAGTTACCCAAAACAACCCCCAAAAAGAACAAAACACATACACGCACGCAAGCACACACAGGTTATAATGTCTAGGTACACTCACATACCTGTATTATGTGCAAATGGAACAACATAAAGCATAAACAGTAATCTGAACATTTTTTGTCAAAAATCATATGAACAAATTTTGCATAGATTTCTAAAAACAAGTTGAACTGAAGCTCTGCAGATGTATCAATCAATTAATTATTATTGTTGTTAATGTTATCTATATCTTTTTATCTTTGTGTTGTATTTTCTCAGTATTGTCTTTTTCTCCTTGCTCTTACATTTCCCCATGATTCATGTCATATGTCTTCCATATTTCTCTTTTTGTCTTTTCCTTGTTGGTAGTTGTAAAAAAATAATAAAAAAATTCTCCCCATGCCTGTCCCACTGACTATCTTTCTGTATAACATGTTTTTCATGGTGTTTTTCCCAGTGTATTTTCCCCTGTTTTCCATGTTTTCCCTTTTGTTTTTCTTTATGCATGTATGTGTCACCTGATCTTTACTCACATCTTCTTTCTCTTTCTAAGTTAAATCTGTCAGAATCAGTTTCCGCATATCTTTACTGCTTTTTATGCTTTGTTTTCTTTTCCTTTCTTTTTTATTTGATTTTTTTCTACTGTCTATTCTTGTTCATTATGATTTGCTTTTATCCTCATGTTTTTCCACATTGTTTCTGTCTAGGTATAAATGCCCCCAAACTTTTTGCATGTCTTTTTCTATATGTTTCTTTAAGTTTGTTTTCTTGTATCCCCTGTGTCTTTCTCATGTTGTTTCTCTTTAGATCACCTGATCTGTGTCCATGTTTTTCCTTTTGTGTTTCTTTATGTTTTACTTTGTCTCCATTGTTTTTCCCATGTTGTTTCTCGTTCTGCATCACCTGGTCTATCTTATGTCTTTCCCATGGTCTCTTTCTCGTTGTGTTTCTTTAGGTTTTCCTGTGTGCCCTCTGTCTTTCCCATGTTGTTTCTCGTTCTGCATTACGAGGTCTATCTTAATAAGTCAATGTCTTTCCCACTGTTTCTTAAACGTTTTCCTGTGTCCCATCTGTCTTTTCCTTGTTGTCTCTCTTTCTGCATCACCTGGTCTGTCTTAATGTCTTTACCATCATGTTTCTTCATATGTTTTCCTGTGTCTCCTCCATCTTTCCCACCTTCTTTTTCTTTCTACATCAACTGATCTGTCCTCATGTGTCTTTCTCCCATCTTGTTTCTTTTTCTGGGTCGCCTAACCTGTATTCATGTCTTTCCCATTGTGTTTTTTAAAAAGACAAATTCGTGATTCCTTCCTATATTGTTTCTGTTTCTTCATAACAAACCTGTCCTTATGTCTCTCCTAAATTGGGTTTATGTCTTCCTGTATCTCCTGGGCCTTTCCTGTCTTGTTTTGCTTTCAGCGTTGCCTGATCTGTCATCGTAGTCATGAATAGCTTTCCCAAGAGCTGTACTTGTAATATGGCTTCAAAAACATGTTGTGTTACATGAATATATTCATTTAAAGATGTTGATTTATTGAAATTATTCACTAATTTTTTCTGTCTTCCAATGTCTATGTCTGGATATCTGATCTTTTTACATATAATATATACCCGTCCCCTGAAATATCATTCCATTCCCTTCCCAGCACTTTCCCCATGTAATTTTTACTCTGGTCTTTTGGTCTCTCAATTTTATTTGATCTTCCCCCACTGTGATTTTTTTCCAGTCTGTTTCTTGTCTTCCAGTACCATCCGATCTTTCTTACTTCAGTTTTACCTGTCTTCCCACATCTGATTATTCTACATGCCTATTTCTTTTTCTTCTGGTGTAACTTGATCCTTCCTCATGTCTTTCTGACTGTTTCCCTTTTTCTGATGCATGTGTTTCTTCCAATATTGCTGTCTTCTAGTTCTAGTACCATCTACTTCTACTGCTTCATAGAGACACAGGTATATATAACGTATTCAGTGTTCATTTTCATACTTTCATAAAGTTTATAAACAGTGTTCTAGAAAAACATAAAATTTGTACAGGTATGGCATTCCAAGTGTAATACTTATATAACATGGCCTTTTAATGAGTATTTTATTGTTTACTGAGGTAAATTTACGGGAGAAAATATAGGCCTATGTCCATATGTTTCAAATTACATGTGGTTTGTGTAGGTGCTCTCACATGTTTTACACACACACACTGTCTTCACTGGCTGTTCCACTTCAGCCCTGCCTGTGGTCAGAGAGCTACGTTTGTAAACATAACATTCAGCAGCCTCCCCCTTCTTTTTCAGGGAGTGCACCCCCCTCCCCCTCCTCTCTCTCCATCTCTCTCTCACTCACTCACTCATACACACACACATTCTCTCTCTCTCTCTCTCTCTCTCCCCAAGTTCCTGATCTGTTCATAGATGGAACAAAAGTAGAGAGAGTGCTGGAGTACAAATATCTTGGTGCAATTCTAGATAATAAGTTGAATTTTAATGAAAACACTGCTTTTATACATAAGAAGTGTCAATCAAGGATATACTGCCTTCAAAAACTGCGATCACTGAACATTAAAAAAGAAATTATGAGCTTGTTTTATCACAGTTTTGTAGAATCGGTCTTATCATATGGGTTTTATGCTGGTTTGGTTGTTTGAATGTAAAAAAAGAATGTATTGAATGAAGTTGTGAATGTGTGTGGAAAGATTGTTGGAGTAAAGCAAAAGACGCTAAATTCATTGTATGAAAATCAGATGACTAAAAAAGCTAAAGACATTTCCACTGACGAAACCCATGTGCTTTCACAACACTATGCATTGCTTCCATCTGGTCGAAGATTCTGAATGCCAAAATAAAAAACAAACAGAACCAAAAATAGTTTTATTAACAAGTCAAATCAGCTTCTAAACCAATGTTAAACTTTAAAAGAAAATTTTTTAAAGGGGTTTTCATATTAAATCATCAAATAACAGCGTGTGCATGAATATGCCTCTGAGAACAATTTGAACAATTTTGAACAATTTTTATTTTTCAGAGGGTAATAGATTAAGCATTACATGCTTTTTTACATTCAGCCCTCAAAAAAAAAAAAAAAAGTAATAAGAAGGGAAAATATGCATGCTGATATAGAATTGCATGGAAAACAATACTCACACAGACGTGCGCGCGCGCACACACACACATACTAGAAGGCAAGCAAGATATAGAGAACATGAGAGAGAGAGAGAATGAATGAATGAATGTTATTTAAAGAGGGTAATGGCATAAGCAAACACTTGTTTACAACCAGCCCTCTGGGCATAAAAAAGAAGAACAATAGCAAACAAGCAAAATATGTACCAAAGCAAAGACCAAAAAAAAAAAAAATGTATGAAGAAGAAAAAGGAATCCATCATATTGTCCAAATGCAACCCCCCAAAAAAAAACCCAACAACAAAACAACAAACAAAACAAAAACAAACAAACGATGAGAGAGAGAGAGAGTGTGTGTGTGTGTGCTTGCATAGTTTTATATAAAGTACCAGGCAAAGAATAAGTGTGAACTGTGATGGGTGAAGGGGAGCATACTTATATAGTGTTAAAACTTTTAAAAAATCAAAATGTTTTTGTCATGTTTTTCTTTTTAATGTAAAGTTACTTGTGATATTTGTATTGATTGTGCTGATGATGTGTTTCATGAGATGTGTTTGAATTATTGTTGTGTTGTGGTTTTGCTTTGCTGCTCTTAACCTTTACTGGTGTGTGCATGCGCACGCACATGTGTGTGTGTATGTGTGTGTGTGGATGGGTGTGTGTGTGTGTGGATGGGTGGGTGCGGGTGTGTGTGTGACGTAGATTGTTGTCGGCTTTTTAAATACTGTGTTATTTCTTAATCTGTATTGTGTAATAATGCATGCTGTGTAATTATAATTTTAAAATGCCACTCATAATTTCTCTAGTTGAGACATTTAAGTAGTCTTGAGTCTTGAGTCTCTCTGTCTGTGTCTGTTCTTCCTCTCTCTTCCTCTATCTGTGTTAGTGCACATTTGTCTAAATATGTCCTCATTTTTGCTATGTGATTACTTGTGTATAAAACCTCCTTTGGGTTAAGAAGTGACTGATAGTCATTCTAGGAGAGCTTATTTTAGGGCAGAAATTGCTTAGTATCAAGAAGTGAAATTAGTTCAAGGAGAGGCTTTTTTACAAGCTAGAATTACTGAAAACCCTTCTGCTTCAGGGGGCGTTGCCCCCTGGCCCCCACAAGGCCCCTTGACCCTGCCAAGGGGCAATGCACCCTGGACCCCAAAACCATTTCAGGATAAAAGGCTTTTCCTCCAGTACCATGCCTGTTATATAATCTGTATGTCACCAGCCCGCATAGAATAAACTATAGTGTACATACCAGACATGGTTGGAATAGCACATGAACACAGAGTAACTTTTCACAGAAAGAACAGCCCTGTCATATCTGTTCAGTACAGTTGCAAGTTAATTCTGCTGAAAAACAAAAATTATTTGTAACCAGGAATTAACACAGAACTTTTTCATAACTTGTATTATTTTCCATAAGCCAAGGGTTTTTAAAAAAAATTTTTTAAATCATCTTGGATTACATTGATAAGGGATCAAGATTAAATCACAGATTTTACTTCACACAGCTTATCTATAATGGCTGGTACAATTGTGGTGCTTTTCACAATTTCAGTCCCGTGGTTCACAACAATCATAGTAATTCATATGGCTCATAATCATATAGTTCTCACTTCCTGTATAGAACAACACAATAAAAGCCACTGTAATCTTCTCTGATGCTGACTGATGATGGTCTGTATGGGTATGAAAATGTGCATAAGACAGACAGGATTCAAGATTTAATTCCTTTTAACCCCTTTTGGGGTATGGAGGATAACAAACATTTAACAGGAGAATAAACTTAACACACTACATAGTAACACTAACAGCAATTGACTTTACCATAGCAATACCAGAAACTGAAAAACAAGCATTCAGCATGGAAGGAGCAACTATAGTGAAATAATAAAAAAACAACAACAATAAAAAGCGAAAGGCATTTTAGAAACTATTACATCCACTGAAATATAATTTGAATGAAGGGACAGGAAAAAAATATATACTCACTAAAGAAATGGCAAATCTGATAAATTTTGACAGAGATAGAACTTGTCAAGGTCTACATTTCCTCAGCTTATAAAGATTATAACCTGACACAGGCTCAGACAGATAGACCAACAGAAAGAGACTAGCTCTAGAGAGACTCAGAGAAAGAGAGAGAGAGAGAGAGAGAGGACGGGGGGGGGGGGGGGGGGGGATAGAGAAAGGGAGGGAAGGAGAGAGGGAGAGAACAAAACTTTAGGGGAGGGGGGGGGGGGTGGGGGACAGAAAGCAAAAGAAAAAGACCAAAGTTCCCTTGTATTAAATGTGACATCCAATCCAGTATGATGATTAAATGATACCAGATGTACGAAATATCAACACGTTACAAGGTTGTACTGGAAATGTTTGGTATTTGCTATCAGAACTTTATACACTTTACTATTGCCTTTTCATTTTACCCGAAGGGGTGAACTAAAAATTTATATTCATACATGTATAAAGATGATAGCTGTACTGCAAACACTAGATAGCCTCTAAAGGCTATAGGGCAGTACATTTTCAGTTACAACTACTACAAATACTAGATGACTGGAGGTGATAAACAAAGTCTTGCAAGACAGCAAGAAAAAAAAATTCTGATTTAAAAAAAATTATTTCTTTATTTAAAAAATTTTTTTTTTGAGGATAATGGAATAAGCACTAATTTGCTTTTTTTCATCCAGTCCCAGTGTGTATGCAGTTTTTAGAATTTTGTCATTCCCACCGGCACACAATGGCATACTCTTCTGAAAAGCGGAATGTACAATCATGGCAGAATCAGGTAATTCTTCATTGGACTCCATTATTGCATTTTGTTTTGTATTGTATTTTTATTTGGTATTGTGATTTGTATTGTATTGTACAAGTTTATAATACATGTATTCTGTTATATTGCATTGTACTGCGTACCACTTTAAGTCACAGCAGCTTTCACTGCATGAACTTTGGGCTGCTTTTCCAGTGGAGAGTGTGTTACCACAAGAGTAGTGCCACCCTTTTAAAATGTTCCTGTATGTGTATATATATTGGCTAGCATGGTATGAATGTACATAGTTTCTTCGTTTTGTTTGCCAGGACAACTCTCTTGTGGCTATGGGCTCTTTAACATGCCCTAAATGTGTGTTGCACAGAGGACCTCAGTTTATTGTCTCAGACCCCCCAAACTCCCCCCCCCCCCCCCCCCCCCCAAAAAAAAAAAAAAAAAAAAGTAGTGTCAGACTGACAAACCAACCTCAGGGTCAGGTGGATGGGAAAAAGTTTGGGTTCAGACAGGGAGAGAGGGGGGGGGGGGGGGTAGGGACTGAACCCATGACTTCTCACTTTTTAATTAATTTTAGATGGGTGAGTTAGCTTTGGGCCACTGATACGCCTCTCTGATTCCAGTTACTAAAACCTAAAAAGGCACCATGGCTGAGATAATAGGTGGTAAAAAATCCACAAACAAAAAAGCCAACAACAACACACAAAAACAAACAAAAACCCCCGATCACAAGGGAAAGTATCTGATATGCACATTGTCATGGTCACCCTTCACTCGAATTTCTGATCACCGATTATTGTTGCTCTTGCACAACCTCCATCTCCTCCTCTTCTTCCTCCTCCTCCTCATCTGAAACCTCTTCTTCTACTTCAGGATGGATGTCTTCAAGTTCCTCCTCTATGACAGGCCCAGCTCTCTCCACTTTCTTAGCTGTGTTGCGTCTGGCATGGACCTTGTGCAGAATGTCCACAGGGCTCTCAGCCAGCAGTTTTTGCAAGCGCTGAACTTCAGACTTTTCGAAGAAACTCTTCATGGCCACAACAGTGGCGAGAGCTTTCTCGTAACTGGATAAAAAGAGAGATATATATAATATATACATAGAGAGAGGCTTAGTATTTATTTAATGAAAATGATATTGATAACAGTATGATATCAACAACAGCAACAGTCATCATCATCACTATAATTGTAAGGATAGGGCAACATTCCAAAGCACTTTATAATGGGAACAAGTATAATGTATACAGGTCTATATATATGTTCAAAACAAGCACCTCTGGATCTATGCATGATGTCTGGTTCTGAGTTTCACTGCATACAGTATACACGCATCTTCATCAGTCTTCATGCACAAAATGTTCAAGATTACATTCATGTTCTTTCTATCTTGGTATTTTGTTGTTGTAGAGTTTTTTGTTTGTTTGTTTGTTTTTTAGGGGGGTGGGGGTGGGAGTCCTGTCCTGCTCTTTAAGCCCCAGCACCCTTCTCCCCCAAACACACACACAGAGTTACATGGTATCACTATCACTGTATCAGTGTAAGATATCATCCAGATAGTAAGGGAATTATGATTTCAGATGTGACTTTTAAGTTTTATTATTAGCCTTGGCTTTTATAAACAGCTTCCTGAAGACAGCTTGCAAGCAGAAACCAGTAGAGGCATATTTGAAACTAATTACTCTTTTGTTTTATTCAGTTAGGTCTACAGATTATGAGTTAGTTAACACACAGAGCTCTTGTATTAAATATAAATATATCATGTCGGCGTAACTGAGTTTGGTGTTAGCCGCCATGTCCAGTGATAAGATATATCACACAGACACTCCCCCATGTTCTTGCACATGTGTGTGCATGTCGGGACACACACACACACACACACACATTCAGAACTTACTTTACATTATGGAACAGTTCTTTCTCAATTTTGGAAACAAGATGTAGAAGAGAGTCCACACTGTTGGGATCAAGGTCGGCATCTGCCAATGCATGAAACATATGGCAAATATATATAAGCGCACTTTTGACAGACAATTCAGTTTATCAAAAATTGCTGATATAATCTTAACCATTGGCCAAACATAAACAGAATAACTGACATTTTTTGATAACTGCACACTTTTGTTTTATGGATAAATATGTTTTGGACAGACAAACAAAAATATGACAACTGCACAATTTAGTTTTGCAGATATGTTCTTTATGTAATTTATAATTTTAAGCAGAGGACAGACAAACTGATATTTTTGATGACTGCACAGTTGTTTCACTAGTAGACTCTTAACCAGTGGTCAGACAAACATGGATATAAAACTAAGAGAAGTACTTCTTTACTGACTGCACAAGTCCAGAAGGGGATATATAAGAAATTGCAGGTTTTTTTCTGTTTCTAAAACCATTCTGTGTAGTGATGTATTGTCTGGTGAAAAAAGTTTGTTGTGAAGGAATGAAAGAAACTAGAAAGAGACATTATTTTTTGTTTTTAACCTAACCAAACAAAAAAGAATGAAATAGCTAGGAGGAGGCTAAGTCAATGCTTCACTTCAGAAACTAAAGTTTTTACAGACTCAAATATAAGAGAGGGTTGAGGGAGGAATCGCTGCTGTATCCAGGCTGTCAGTACTTGTAAAGTTCAGTTATGCACCACTGTTTCATGTATAGTTACTATCAACCATAAAGTTAATAAAGAATTTTGAAAAGTTAACTTTTCTCATTTTTGGAAGAAAGTTGATTAGAAATGTTCTGGTTTGGGTGTTATAAGTAATGTAAGGAAGGGGGTTGGGGGGGTCTTGCAAAACAACTTCTACTGACTGACACAGATGTTTGGGTTTGATTTTTAAAAAATTTGTTTGTTTGCAATCTATCAATCCATTTGATGTGAAAATAAGAAGAGAACAGCAAGAAAATTGACTTGTTCTTAAATGACTATTGATTTTATGCATCGTGCTATTTTTGTTGAAATAGAATATATCTTACTATATATTGAAGTCATTTGGAGCCTTTTTAAGATAGAAATGTATAATGCCATAACTTGAAAACTATTTACTGATTTAGTCAAAAAGGAAAAAGGAAAAATCTGTCTGTTTGCTACTTACATAACTCTCCTTTGTTAATGTTCACCAGTGTACCGTCAGCTAGACTTTGTTCCAGGTGAGGCCTCATGTTGTTCCAGATCATTTGCGACTGATCGTCGGTTCCCCGGAACAGGCCCTCATTCAGTTCCTCTGTGGACAGGGGTAGAATTTAAAAACTGTGCAACTTCAGTAGTTACAAGTACAACCCCTCCCACCCCCTCCCCCCAATACACATAGACATAATAGTTTTTTTAAAAGGCAGACTAACAGTGAAAACTAAGCCTCTAAATAATTGATACATATGTATATTCATTTGATGCTCTAGATTAAGTTATATATATCAATCCTCACTGTACTTCAGAAGGCCTAATGTACACACCCACGTGTCTCAAAAGACTAATATTTGGTGCAATAAGTAAAGCACAAATACTTTTTGTAGACTGTCGGCTGTTGTGATGATATGAAAGCATAGTGAGGTTCAAAACAATCCCACCTCTGGTGACAAGGCCTTCTCTTATGGTGCCTCTCAGGTATGGAACTCCCTTCCTCCTCATACATTTCCTCTTTATTGAAACACCCTATATGATATGATGCTGATCTTATGGCAATCTGCTCTCCCTTGGGAGAGCAGTCCTAGTTTCAAGCAGAGAAATCTGCTGTACTCAGTTCAAGCGCTACGCAATACACTACAATAATTGCAGGACTGTCTTACTTTCAAACTGGTCCAGCTTCTGTGCTTGTTCTTCATCTGAAATTAGAGAAAGAAAAAAAAGAGTATTAATATTGTCTTGTTCTGAAAAAGAACAGTCAATATGGAATCAGTTATCCACCAAATAAACATTTAAGTTAAACAAATGTTTGATACACACATACACCTGTTGCTGAGAAAGTTTGGTCTGCCAAGATTGAAACCCAGAATTGTTGTAAACATTTTTGTGATGTATTAGTACAAGTTTCAGCTGTTTCTTATAAAAAGGTTCAGTTGCTTCTTATAAAAAATTTAAGTTGCCTCTTACAAGTTTCAGTTGCCTCTAGTTTCAGTTGCCTTATATGAAAGTTGTAGATGCCTCTTTTAAATGTCTGCAGTGTGAAAGAAGCTAGCACAAATTGTAGGCGCCTCTTTTAAATGTCTGGTGTGGCATTCCAAAATAGCTAGCAAAAATTGTAGGTGCCTCTTTTAAAATATTTTAGGCTTGAAAATAGAACTAGCAAAAACTTTAGATGCCTCTTTTAAAATGTTTTCAAGAAATTTTTAAGTAACCAGACAGGGTGGGAATGCTCATAAGTGTGCATGCATGCATACATAACACACACACATAACACACACATGTTTTTTTTTAAAGCACAAATTCAAACACCTAAAAAGTAAAACAAACACTAAAACAGGGTGGGAGACAGATGTTCAGCATTTTTGTTTGTAATCAAACCTATTTGAAGAGGTTCTGGCTCAGGATCTGGAGGGGGCAGAATTCTATCCATCTCCGGATCGTAGCTACCTTCCAACCAGTGGAAGAGAATCTTCGGTTCTGTAATATGCAGACAAAGCAAGTCAAGTCAAGTCAAATTCTTTATTCCAAAACCCTGTTTAACAAAGCACAAGGAAAAAGCCCACACAAAACCACCTAACAACTGAAATTTCTGATCAGTATACACACACACACACACACACAATGTTTTTAAAAGCCTTACGAAGAAAATGAAATGATAGAAAAATATGGTAGTAAAGCATAGGAAGTGAGTATCAATCCCATAACACTGTTTCATTTTTCCACAAGTTTGTTTCAGAGCTTACTTGCCTCTGCATGGTACAGGATTACAGATATATACTTTAGTCACACTGGCAATGCGATTTCTGTAGAGAAGAGGCTTTTGTAAAATATACTGCGTGGGGTTGGGGTGGGGGGATGGGGGGTGGTGGTGGCTTTTTGTGAGTAGTTGTTCCTCGGCTAGAGTTTTGAGGTTCACCAAAGGTGAGATTAATTGATATGTGACCATTCGTCCAGCATTAAAGTAGCCATATTCTGACTATCACACTCCAATCAGCATGTGTGCACTTACAAAAGAAAAAAAAAGATTTTGTCATCCATTCCTACCAGCATGCAGTGCTAGTGGTATAGTCTTCAAATAAGTGGAATAGGATTTGATATGTGTGCAAGATGCTGTGCGTGTGTTTGCAAAAGGGCCCTTGGTTTATAGTCTTGTCCAAAGGACTTTTTGGGGGGAGGGGAGTCAGCGCTGGTGATTACTCCAGGGGAAAAATCCTCTCAAACGTGGGTGTCTGTGGTGGCTTGAACCTGTCTTGAGCCTGTGCTGTGAAAGCAGGAGCTGAGCACTCTAACCACTAGGCTATCTCACCTCATTATTCATTAGCTGCTACTGTTTAGTATGCATTGAGAATACTTGAGATGCAGCTCTTCTTGGTAAGTACTATCTATCCTAAATCATTTACCGTGCAGTATACTTGCCTTGAAAGGCTTTCCTTGGAACAGCTTTGACCTTCTTGAAGGCAGCCTCTATATCAGGGCCAGTTGTGTCCTGCACAGTCCAACAATGGTCATCGTCAGCCCTTGTTTAGAAGTGTTGAACACTATGATAATGTGAAGCCTGAAGGAGATTTGGGGGAGAAAGACTCCAGGGAGAAACTTGTTTGAAAAGGGGAAGGGAATAATTAAGGAAGATATCCTTGACAAGATGGTCTTGTGCTTCTTAAAGATGCAGTAGGCTGCAAAAGTCCTTATGATAAGATTTCACACACACACACACACACACACACACACACACACACACACACTCACTCTCTCTCTCTCTCTCTCACACACACACACACACTTGTGGCTAGAACCATAGAGGTTAGGTAGGTTGGTCAGTGATTTCACATTATTTAAAGTATTAAAAGTGAGGGTACATGTTGCAAAAGGTCAGAACCTGCGTATGTAGAATGAGATCACCTTGACTGCTGGTAGACCAAAGATTCTCCTTGAAATGGATATGATATGGAATAAAATATGCTGATTCTGTAATTGGTGATCAGGATTTTACAGCAGAAAAACAAACAAAAACCAACCCATTTTACAGCAGGTTTCTCTTAAACTCAACACCACTGCAACCGCCCACAAACGCCCTGGTAAAAATAGAACCCAGTTTTCCTGCAAACGCCCCAAAACGCCCTCACACATGTGCTTACTATGGGTGCTGCCATTGTTGTTTACATAAATGAGATTCTCGTGAGTATTGCTGCTTTGTGTGAACAAGAAGCGGCCATGTTGTTTGCACTTTACTGTGTCCAAATCAGTGAGGTTTTAAGCAAATTATGAATTTTCAAAGTTTGCTAAATAAATTTTGTTATGGGCAATGGTTGGGGTGTGTGCTGAGAGAGGATTTGGACACCTATAGAGCAGATTTAAAGGGTTTTTCCACTGGAATATTGTTAAGACTGATTGAGCAGATGGGGCAGAGTGGTCTACAAGCTGTTGTTTACAAGTTTAATAATAATAATGTATGGAATTTATATAGCGCTGAATCTTGTAAAGCAACAAATCAAGGTGCTTTAAAAAAAAAATGTATGCATGTGTATGCGGTTTTTAAAAATGTTGTCATCTATTCCCACCGGCACACAATGGCCTACTCTTTCAAACAGCGGAACAGGATTTAACGTATGTGCAAGATGTTCTGCATGCGTTCGCACACGGGGCCTCGGTTTATAGTCTCATCCGAAGGACTTTGACATTTAGTTTGATTTTTTTGTCAAACTGGGCAGAAAGGGCAAGGCTGGGAATCGAACCCAGAGCCTCACGGTTTACTTGTTGGCAGGCAAACGTCTTAACCATCCTGCCACCTTCCTCAGTAGAAGAGATGATGATTGCCATACTGATAGCAAAAAGTGATGAGGTATCGTGATTAATTTTGTTTGTTTGTAAACAACTGCATGAAAGCAAAAATTGCCTGGCCCAGTGTTTTCTTTATATAATGCAGAATGCAGGAAATAACATTTCTTGCAGTAAAAGATAGCATAAATATATTTAATCGGGTTTTTTGTGTAGTGACTATTGACAGTTGTAAAAATTACTTCCCTTGACAGTCCTAAATTGTATGAGGAATGTACTGGGTGACCTCAGGGTGCTTTTACAAGAACCCACCCATTTTACAGCAGGTTTCTCTTTAAGAGAGGCAAGAGATATTAGGAGCAGTGCCGATTTTTGTCAATGCTTCGATCAACCTGTTTTACTGAAATGTGGAGAGAGAAAGATAGACAGACAGACTGACAAACTGACAAACAGAAAAAGATAAGTATAGTGTATGGTACAAACATGTTCAGAGTTTTAGGCTAGTCTAAAGCTTTGCATTGATCAACACATGCCAGTGTCTATCATTTCAAACTTGTGATTTAAAAAAATTCACACAAAAAACAAATATATATATATATATATATATATATATATATATATTATATATATATATATATATATATATATATATATATCCCCTCACCATCTCACATTTTATACATTTGTGACATATATATGTGGTTTATTTTGAAACAGTTACACTGACTGAACCACTAATGCACCTAGCTGAACATTTTACATAATAAAAAAACAAAACAAAACAAAATATTGAAAGCATAACTGGCACCAAATATCACCCAAAATAATCAAGTGTTGTCTGGATGCTGGTCATTTGAATAGAATTACAAAATGGGGTTCCTTGCGAAACATATGTTTGATGCTCAGAACACATAAAAGAACCCATGGCAACAAGAGAATTGTCCTTCAGCAAAATACTATCATCTCATAGGAGAACAAATTCACCTACAGACAACCCCTCCCCCCCAAAAAAAGAAGAAAATGGTGGCATTGGACTTGTGGTGACACCCTCTGTCTGGGAGAGAACCTGAATTGTATTAAGCTGAAGAAATCTATTAGTTTTTTTAAGCTAATGAAATAATGTGATGTTTCATACTGTATTTCATACCACAACTTGGGAAAAAAAAGAGAGAGATTCATAACTGATGGAAAAGAAACCACATCCCCCACCCCAAAAAACCCCAACAACAACAAAATCACAAGCACGCACACACGCATGCATGCATGCATGCTCGTACACACATACGTACACACGGTCACTAACCCAAAAAACCCAAAAAGAAAACCTCTAAAAAAGTCCTTCAACAAGACACAATAATGGAAGTGATCCTCACATCATACTGTATCACGATGTACATGAAGAGCGAGTGTAGCAGAATGCAGTTTTCACTCTTGATGCGTGCCACTTTGCAAACCGTCTTGCGAAACTGCTCGTACCAAAAGAACATCCTGTCCCGTGGCTCGTGAGCATCCTGATGAGGTTGATAAATCTTTAAAATGGTATGACGCAACAAACACAGCTTGCACATAAGGATATGATTATTTTAGGCTGCTACCAGCTAGCAAAAACAAACGCTCTTGAAAACAAAAGGGTATGATACAGCAAGAAGCTGAGAACACAAGTCTTGTAAAATGTAGTTTTACCTTCAGAATACACATGAGTTTAGTTTCCTTTTGCTTGCTGTGTGAGTACAATGCTTGGTGGATTATAAAAACACCAGTATACTTGTTAAATTAAGAAATTTATGAAGTAACATACTTAAAATGAATCAAAATCTGACTGGTAAAGGAGTGAGATACAAGAGGCAGAGAGAGAGAGAGAGAGAGAGAGAGAGAGAGCACATTTTAAAATTTACATGAGCAGAACCATTCACATGCTTTTTATATCTAGTCCTTGCCCAAAGAAGGAAGGGAGGGGGGGGGGGGGGGGGGGGGGGGGGGGAGGTTTCAGGTAAAAACTGAAAAACTGTGGATCCCTCAGTCCACTTCTCACCTCAAAAGGTTTACTGTAGAAAATGACACACTCTGGATCCAAGACCACTGTCCTCTTCTCTGTCCAGGTTTTCCTCAGTTTGCGCCAGTGAATTTTCACAGTGCAGTCTCGCAACAGCCTAGGATGGATGAACTCTTGTACAGCTTTGGGTCTGTCTTGACTGGTTTTTCTCCTGTGTATAGATTGAATGTGTGTTTGCACATGCACATATATATAGACTGATACATGCATGCACGAACGCACACACACACACATACACACACACACACACACACACACCAGAACTTCTTCATATTTTATCTTCTTCTCTAGGTCTGTAGCTCATTTTAATTTTTCTTACAAATTGTTCTCTTGATTTATTTTATAAAAAAAAAAAAGGCACATGAATGAATTAACATTTTTTTCAAAATTATTTTCACTTGGAAGACTTAACCTGTCAACACTATCCCTGTCCCTGCCCTTGTCTTATTTTCTTTTCTTTTTTTAAAATATGTAGTTTTTATTTTTATTTTTTCCTGCAAAAGACAAGCAAAAGAAGAAAAAGAAAAGCACAACACTGACCTCAGGTACTCGTAGACATGGAACTGGAAGAAGTTTAAGATATCCAAGGCCCGCTCTGCTGATTCGGGCTGTATGAAAAAGTTGTGAATGTAGCACTCTTCAGGAATGTCAATGTTCTCCCAGCGCCGCACTGACACCATGATAAGGAAACGATGATCTGCCACATGCTCGCTGCACAGAGCCTCACAGTTTGTTGTGATGTAACGGAAGTTGACAAAACGAATGGGTGGAGCGCCTTCCATTTCAAACGCGTCATTTTCATGGGCAGCTTGTATTTTCCGTACAGGAGTTGTCTTTCCGTTGGTATCCAGCAGTGTAATTTCGATGCCCTCGGGTTGTGTGTTTGGGATAGGGTGGAACCTACAGGCCCGGTGTAGCTGAAGTGATAAAAAAGAATTTTGTGTGTGTGTTTAGCGTTCTTTCAAGAAAAGTTCGTTGGTTTGGGTGTTTTCGTGTAATGTATTGTAAAGGGGTATGGGTATAAAGGAAGAAGTGTTGGTGTTGTCACATAAAGGAACAATTATTGATGTTGTCATCAATAAGGGTAAAGATTCTGGGAAATTTATTTTCATACTTGCTAGTCTATGTATGTGGATATCATTTAATTAAATCTGTAGACTGTTGCTCGCTGTGTGTGTGTGTATGCTAAAAAGCACATACATTACATCTTAGCTCAGGCACATGTGTAGTATACACATATAATGTGGAGGTGCACACATATAATGTGGAGGTGCTCACACACACACACAATGTATACACCTTCCTAGGAAGTGTGAAATATTGCCTTATCATCTTAGGAATAGACTCGCGTTTGATTTACAAACTTATTCTTCATTCTTGGAAAAATAAATATTCCCAAACTGTATCATGTACTTGGTCCCATTCCCTATATTATAAGCACTTTCTTTTTGAATGTGTGTTTAAAAAAAAAAAAAATTATTTAATGACTCTGGCATTGACATTGAATTAGCAAAGTGATGATATGATTTATACCTGATTCTAAAGTGAGTGATACAGCAAAACTCATTTGTTGGTTCACCATTTGTTAATTGTAAAATTTGATTAGTCAGTCATTTTGAGTAAACTCAGCATGCCTCTGTCTCTTTCCCCTTTCTTGATTATTTGTAATGTTTTATTGCTATTTTTATTGTACATTCATTGTTATTTGAATTTCCTTGTCAGTATAATATCTCTAGGGGTAGGAATGACTAGACTTGAAACAAATCATCCCCCCCCCCCCCCCCCCTGCACACATACAGACACACACACACACACACAGATACACACACAGACACACACACACTTACCTCTTCATGATCCCACACATTAGGCTTATAAACCCAGGGTTCAGGTGTCGGAAAGAAATCCTCTTCATCTTCAGTATTTTCAGAATCCCCAAAATAAAAACCATCTGTGTTTGTCAAGGTGTCCTCTATGTTTTCTTCAGACTCCATGGCAGCAATCAACCAACCAGCAAGGAGAGCACTGATTGATTCACAAGTCAAGTTTCTTTGCCTTTGGAGTGGCACCCTCCCTAATGTCGGTTGTTTCTGCTGCACAAGTCAGGTTTCTGTGGAAAAGAAGTGTAAGGTACAAATTCAAACAAACAAAAAAAAGCTAAGACTATACTATGCAGTGAGCTTACGTTTTTTGTCTTTTTGTTTTGAGTGTGTGTGTGTGTCTGAGAGAGAGAGAGAGAGAGAGAGAGAGAGAGAGAGAGAGAGAGAGAGAGAGAGAGAAATCAGAGGGAATTAATTGGGTTTGATCTTTGAACATAATGTGGTTGTTGTTTTTTGTTTTTTTTAGAGTTATCGCTCTTTGACCAGCACTTCAAGAAAGTTTGTTCATAGTTTTAGCTCAAACAGGGCTTCTTCAACTTCCTCATACCTAACTGGATACAACACTGTCATTCCCATGCTAAGTGTAAAATGATCTATTCTAGTCAAGCACAAACTACATGTGACAAAAACATGTACTGATAAGTTAAAGAATAGCTTATGGAACAATTGCATTCCTAAAGCCAGCTGCTCATAATATAGGCTGAGGCAGTGCTTCCTACTACACGTGATGAGCAGACAAGCTCTTCTCATGGCTGTGCTCATTAAAGTAGTCAGGTTAAAGGAGAAAACTTCCTTTGAAGTCAGACTATGGCTGCCTGAACGATGAGGTACTTGAAAACAGTCATAATACACACAAACTTGTCATCTAGTGTGAACTCGGTCACCGTGATTCCCAGGTGGGGTGTGCGAGACAAAAAACATGTACTGGATGACCCCCAGCATGTTACTTCTGCTACTACTATGACAACTACCACCACCACTTCTGCTACAACTACCACTACTTCTGCTACTACTGCCACTACTATTACTGCTATTTCTACTACTGCTTCTGCTAATACCTGAACTGTAGACTTGTGCTGCTGCCACTGCTACTGCTACTACTACTTGCAAAGTAGAGTTGTGCTGCTGCTACTACTAGTAGGCCTACTACTACTGCCACAACTACTACTACTTCTACTACTAGTACCTGGACAGTAGGCTTGTGCTGCTGCTACTACAACTATGACTACTACCACCACTACTATTATTTTTACAACTGCTGCTGCTACGACCACTGTTTCTACTACTAATATAACTACTACTGCTGCTATTTCTACTACTACTACTACTACTACTACTACTACAACTGGCACTAAGATGGTAAGATTCTCTTCAGCATGTTTTGTTTATAAATCTCAAGTATTATTGTCCAGCATGTTTCGTTCATTATCTCAAAGATTATAGTCAGCAAGGTTTTGTTCATGATTTCAAAGATTATTGTCAACAACCTTTTGTTCATAATCTCAATTGTTGTCAGCAATGTTTTTCTCATGCTTTCCATACCAACTGCAATTAATGTTAATTCATAATCTCCTGAATACTTTCATTACTGGTCATGTGCATAGCCAAGCAACAAACCACTTTCCCTATCGCTTATTTTCAACACAACTTTCAGCAAGAGTCAAGTCGTTTGGTTCTTTTTTTTGGTTGAAGCAGGAAACCACACATGTCAAAGATATAATGTTAAAAACAGCACAAATGAGTCAAGAATGTACAAATTATTACAGTTAGAGCAAGTTTTTCACCTTTTCTACAAACGATATGTCTTCTTAGATTTGCACATCAAGTAGTCAAATCAAGACCAGATCTATATCAATACAACAGACTTGTATCAGGCTATACCCACTTTTCGCTTGAAACCCTTCGTTTGGGGTAGGCTAGCCTAGCCTATGCCGAGGAACTACATATCACGGCCCAGCACAAAATCCAGTGTTGTAATGCATTCAACGCTAACTTTGAAAGAAGTATACAGTGCTCACCTTTCAAGCACTTAGCTTTGAAGACGTGGAGGCTATCGGTCATTGCAAAACTCAACAAAAAGAACTTCGTTGTCAATATGCTTAGACTTTTCCCAGAAACCGAAACACATCGGGACTTCCCGACTGCTAAAAACAACAAAAAGTTATGGTCGCCGTTAGACTTCCTGTTTACGTTGACAATAGGCACCCGACAAGATTAATAAACTGTATATTCGGAACTCTTCAACACAAGATAGATCATCGGGTTTTTTTAAGTGTTCACGTGTGCGAAAGATGCGGTTTGCACACGGGACAGGGTGAATCATCAGTCTTCTTGGGTGGGGAGACTTTCATTATTTGAAAATTGCACACGCTGACAAAGATAAAAAAAAATATATATAAAAATAAAACAAACAACCCCCCTCCCCCACCTGTGTGGATCAGCGGTATGGGATGCATCCATTTAGAAAGCAATAAATAAGTCAGGGATTCGATCCCCTATTGCTCTAGTGGAATTCGATTCTGCGACCATCCTGTCGGTAATCCAAGCGGCAGCTGGTCCTTGTAATTATTTGTTCATGGTATCAGATTGGGGCGTAGGTAAAAATGGTCACAGTAGCAACACTTGCTTGTTTAAAAAATTCTCTGAATGTATATATACTGGTACTACAAAACAAACACAAATCTAAGGAGGGTGGTAGGATGGTTAAGACGTTCTCCTGCCAACAAGTAAACCCTCAGTTCTGGGTTCGATTCCCAGCCTCGCCCTTTCTTCCCAGTTTGATGAAAAAATCGAACTGAATGTCAGAGTCCTTCGATGAGACAGTAAACCGAGGCCCCGTGCTCGAAGGCACGCAGAACTCCTTTCGGAAGAGTAGGCCATTGTGTGCCGAAAGGTACGGATGACCCCCCCAAGAACAACCCCCAGCATGCACACAGGTGTCGTGTCTAGACTCTATCTCCAAAGTCGGAATGCACACAGGTGTCGTGTCTAGAACGAAAATACATTACCCCCCCCCCCCTCCCCTCCCTCCAAAAAAACAACAACCAAGAAACACACAAACCAACAAACCAACCAACCACAAAACAAAAAACAAACCCACACCACAAATCAGAACAAGTGTGAAAGAACTAGAAGTACGGTAAGACCTCAAAGCAAGAAAGAAAACGAAAGGGGAAAAAAAGGAAGAAAAGAGTAATTTTATCATGCGATTGCGACGTATTCAGGATGGATAGAAAGGTAAAATCCCAGTATCCCATTTCAGTGTTGGTTTCAGTTTCAGTTCGGCTAGTTGCTGAAAACAAGCAGGCCAGTGGCGTGGCCGACCTCCGTCAACACGTTATTGATTTTATCTCCACTTTGTTTGGATTGTTTCCTCATAAGTCAGAATGCTATCCTTTCTCAGTTTGTTTGATTTGATTAGAGTTGAATTTTCTCGGTAAAGCTTGCCTTTAATCGCAACAAGCCAACTCCCCATACGACTCCACCCCACTTTCTCATTTCTCTCCCCCCCCCCCCCCCCCCCCCCTCTCTTCCTGGTTTTCCCATGGACAATCCCAACAAAGTTGTAGACAAGGGGAAATTGTGAAGGTCGATATTAAAACACATTGAGAAAGCTTTCAGTTAAAAGGTGCACATGCAGGAAGCAGGTATATATTATATAGGGGTCGGGGTGGGGGCTGGAGGGTGAAAGCGAGGTTTGAAGTATAACTTTCGGAAAGAATAAGAAACTACAAAAGCAAGTAACTACACTTAAGCACGCGCATGCACACGTCACATAGGCGCGCGCGCACGCACACACACACACACACACACACACACACACACACACACACACAATATATATATATATATATAATAACACAGATAAGCATGGCGCGCGCACCTGATACACACACACACACACACACACACACTCTCTCTCTCTCTCTTTTTCTGATATTTACTCATGGGTATTAAAAAGAAAACAGAGTAGAAAAACCTCCACGATACTTACTGGTGCCCTCTTTATACTTGGGTTAGTTTGGCATTGTCATAGGTACACTTCTTGTCAGGCAATGATGGTTCCTTTTAGCTTATGTCTCAGTTCTAATACCATTATCAGCAGTCATAAAGTAATGTGATGCAGGTGCTGGTGTATTGATAGATGTATGGAAGGTAGTCTGTGTGTACCTGGCGGTGTACTTTCATTTTGTTTGTTTCTGTTGTTGTTTTCACTCCCTTCCGACGTGTGGCCGACTGTACATTGGATTGCCTTTCCCCCTTTCGTTTGTGCCGGGTACTTTCGTTTTCCGTTTCTGTCTTCTGAGAATGACAGCCGTTTATTTATGAGGTGTGGTTTCTTTTCCCCTTTTTCTGATAGATGGCAGTGTTTATGCCGCCGGTTGTACTCTCCATTTCTATACTTTTCTTTCTGATAAAAGACAGCGTTTGTGCAATGTAACTTCGAAATAACAGATATGCGTGTGTGTGTGTGTTTGTGTTGTGCGTGCGTGTATGTGTGTGTGTGCGTGTGTGTGTGCGTGTATGTGTGTGTGTGCGCGTCCCGCGTGTTGTGTGTGTGTGTGTGTTTATGCTTTGAAAGTGTGAAAGGAAAAGTGAAAGGACCCTTCCTCTACCTTACGTTGGTAATTCTTATCTTTATTCTGATCACAATGGGACGATCACTTTGGGAAAGTAAGGAGTCTGCTGTTGCTGTTTCGCTTTAGCTGTTGGGATTTTCATTTGGTGTGTGTATGTGTGTGAGTGAGTGAGTGAGTGAGTGTGTGTGTGTGTGTGTGTGTGTGTGTGTGTGTGTGTGTGTGTTCTAGCATTTAACGTCTGAGATATTAGACGGGTGTGTGTATAGTACACCACACACAGAGTCACACACTTGCATGCACGCACACGCACGCGCGCGCACACACACACACACACGTATGCACGCATGCACACATACGCGCACGTTATATATAGATATTCTAGGCAACGTCAACACAAAAAACTCTTTTAAAACGATTTTGATGATAAGAACAATTTTATTGTTTTGCATGTAGAACGCACAATCAACAACATCAACAACATTCATTGGGAAAGGGGGGGCAGGGGCCGAGATATCTATTTGATCTTTTTCACCTACTACTCTACAAAACAGTTTATATTGTACAAAAAATGTATTTTCTTTTCATTATGCAGAAAGTTTACTTTGGTTTTGTATGTGTGTTTTGGGCACAAAGTAGTATTTACAGAGAAGTTGTCAGGCTAAACCATAGGTAGCAAGTCCAAAATCAAATTATCCCAAGTCTTAAAGCATGGGGGAAAAATCGCAAACCGATGTTTTTGTGTATAAATGAGTGAGTGAGTGTGAGAGAGAGTGTGTGTGAGGGTGGGTGGGTGCATGCGTTGACGCATATTTATAATTCGTGGATTTGCGTGTGTGCACATATTGCTTGCCTAAATGCACTATTGCATCAACCATTTGTAACTATCTTATTGTGATTTGAATGGTCAGGATGAAGGAACTATGTCAAAAACAGTGCAGAATGAATAACATTTCAGTCTAAACAAAGCCATAGATGTGTATAACTATAAGCCAATGAATTAGTGATAATTCCGTTGCCCACTCAAGGAGCCGACAGGTCAAGGTACAAAGGAACTTGTCGAATTGTTCAGTTTGTTTTCACATCTTACTGCCTCCCAGGGATTATAGGGGACAGACAGTCATAAATTTTAAGTGGGTCCGAGTGACAATTCCTTGTCCACCGTTAAAACTGAATAAATCTACCGTCAGAAATAGCTGAATTCTTCTAAATTATGTCCTGGAATAGTGTCTGATAGAACTGCTTTATTGTGAAATAACTGACTTGTTTTTCCTCTCTTCTAATGAGGGTTGATGGAACTGCCTCCCATATGACGTTAGATCCTCGTTACAAGAAGAAAGTTTGCAAGTTCATTCCCAGCCATGTGCCAGACACAAAGTTAACACCAGGTTATCTTTTCTTTATGTACAATTTCAAACCCAATTATAGAGAAGATAGGTTTTTAAAAGTCTTAAATCAAAATACACTGGACTGTCAAAAGTGAAAACAGTCGCAGACTGAGTCTTTACTTATGCGATGATAGCGATTTTGAAAAGCTGAACGGTGAGAAACTGTACAGTCAGAAAACTGATTTGAAATTTTGCTGTAAATTTTACTTAACAGTTAAAAACTTGACCTTACTTTTTCAAGCGACTGCATTACTTACACTTCCAACTTGAGAAACTTTCATCATAACTGATAAATACAGTACGATACTTTGTCTCTTTCGATCCTCTAATCTTTTCACTGGACAATTTTGAACTGTGAATATAGATTTTCTTGAAAGAGAAATATTCCGTCATAAAGTAATGCACGTTTGATTGGAAAGAGATAATTAGCTTTTGAGACCATTTTGTCATATTGGCTATGTGCCGCCTTTAAATCTCCAATTGGTTGTCCTTCTTAGTCTTTATTTTGTTACCCTTATGCAAAGAGGCTCCTGAAGATTCACAGGCTTGACCGTATGCTCCTTTTTTCAGATGAACATTTGTTGTTTTCAGATGAACATTTGTTGTTGTTTTTGTCATTATTATTGACTGACTTGTTGAGTCATGGATGCACACAAACAAACCAAGAAGATGAAAAAGGATTTTAATGTGTACAACTGTCTTTACAAACTGAGACACAGGCTTTGTTGATGAAAAGATTTCAGACTACTAAATGAAAAGGATAAGAGTTCGGAACACTTAACTTATTGGACCACCATCAGTGTCAGAATATGCCATCTGGGAGGGAGGGGAGAGAGAGAGAAGGGGGGGGGGGGAGATGGGTTTTTGGGGAAGGGGTCAGACAGATGGTTCGTTGGAGCCTTCTGCTCATTTTTAGTTAGTTTCTTCCATTGTAAAAGGAAGAGTGGGTTTCTTCCCAGCTGCATGTGGTATTTTAATTTTGTTCATATTCGTCGTATTCATATTCGTACTCTTCTGCACTCATGCCGTCATCTAGCAGACCTTTGGGGATAAAATCTGTAAAAACGAAACAAAACAAGAAACCCACATGAATGGATTGGTTACACACACACACACACACACACACACACACACACACTTGTTTAAAAAATCACTTACAAACTCATAAGACATCCAACCAAAATCAAAAGCAAAGACAGATCTTTTTCATACATTGTTCTAAAACGTTTAGATGAAAAAGATTATATCTAGGCCCAAAGATGTCAACAGACAGTTCAACAAATATTCAGTCCTTGAAAAATATGTCCTTGATATTTTCATTGATAGAGAAAGTTACCCCTTAGTTTTATCCTCAACTGAATCGTCTTTTGTTAAAATAAAACCCAGTTACATAAAGGCGTTAAAGCAAAACAAAAAACCCCAAAACAAATCAAAGAATTAAAACAAAAAAAGCACTCACCATTGCATCGATAGACGAGATCAGACCAGATAATCATTTCCTGTGAGAAGCAGAAGACGCCGAGTCGTCCCCCCTTCAGCTCATAATCATACACGTTCCCAGAATCCGCCACCAGTTCGGTTTCCTCGAAAAAGAGCACTCTGCACACACCAAGAACTAATTCTTTCAATCATTTGCTCATTCAGTCAGTTAGTTAGACTTACTGCTTTGAGTGGAAATAGCCTCATAAGCAGTGGGGTGTCATCGCCCCCCCCCCCCCCCCCCCCCCCCCTTCCCCTCCCCAAACCCATTTTGCTTATGACCCACAGTTAACTTTCTGCACTTATCAGGGCTTTCACTTCATATGAGAAAAGGAGTGGGGGTGGGGGGTAGAAATTCGCTACAAAAAGTCACAGCTACATACAAATCAAGAAGCAGTTATTCAAAACTGACCAACTGTCAACCAACCCTACTTCATCAGTGACTACCACCCGTGTAGAACACACCCACCTTACCTACATCAAGCCTGTTATCTCCAAAAGCGCCCAAACCTAACCATAGATACTCGATGAAACCTTCGTCTCCCCCCCCCCCCTCCCCAGCCACTTTGACAGTTCCAGCTGACCCAGACCAAAGCTGTGGAATAAAAACTTACAGCTAGGCTAACCAGATGAGTTGTCTGCATTGAGCAGATAGCAAAAGAACAACAAACACAAGACGGTTGGCTGATACTACAAACACTGCAAACCAGTAATTGCGCAAAGAGCTCCATTTTAACAGTCCATGTAATTTAATTGGTGTCGTGACAACACCTCTAACCAACTAGCCAGATTTGTGAGCCAGCAGATCAGCACTTGGCTGATGGAGTCTCAGATAGAAGGAAATAATGATGGGATGAATTATGAAGTCAGTAAGTGAGGAGTAAGGAGGACCTGAGCAGGCCGTGAGCCGGGCGGTGGATGAGTTCCCAGCGGTAAGCTGTCTTCTCCTTCCAGCCCACATTACGGGGGTCTTGCCACAGCAGCTTCACCTGCACACACACACACACACACACACACACACAGAGTCATGCTTGTAAGAACTACTTGTGTTCCTTTCTCTATAACCTGGTTGACGTACATTTTCGCGTCTAGGTAATGTCATTCATGTTTCTTATCAGGCTTCGGTCAGGCATATTGAAGATTCTTAATTACTTTGATATATATAATATATATATATAATATATAATATATAATATATATATAATATATATATATATATATATATCATACCTATTCCATTCGACATATCGATAAAAACAGCAACCAAAAACGTTCAATACAATTTCACAAGTAAAGACTCGTTAACACAGTGTAGTATCACATCACACACACACACACACACACACACACACACACACACACACACGCATGCACGCACCCACGCACGCTCCAACTTCAGCCTCAGGCACGGCCCCACGCTCACCAGAGATCGTCTGCATCACACTAGACGATCTCCGCCCCCCACTCAAGAAACCCACCGCACTGCCGCCCTTCAAGCGGAAGGAACGAACCTGTCTAGTAGTATTGCCAGTGTGCCACAAGGCGTTGCGGAGGATCTCCCCAGGGCCGGACTCTGAGCGGACGAGCTTCATCTGGATGCCGGGTTCAGCCACGGCCCTGAAGGGGGTGGGGTGCCAGTAGGTCTGGGTGTCCTTCTTCCACATCACCACGTAGAAGGAAGAGGAGTCCTGGTAGCTGAAGATGAAGCCGGCGTAGTCGTCGTCCACCTCCGTGTTGACGAAGAAGGTGCCGCTGAAGTCCACCCCGCTGAAGGCGTTGTAGCCTGGGAGGGAGGGAGAAGGGGTAGGGGTGAAGTGAAAGAAGGTCTGTGCGCATGACATATCTTCCAGACATGTGGCCTCTATACTACTGCTATTGGGTGGCAGTCCTATAAGCTGTTTCAGTTTGGTCTTGTCAGCTTTCTCACCAAGGTAACTCGAAACCAAAAACGTAATTTTTCGCCAAAATAAACCTCCTCACGTATATTGATCTTCTCTTAATTGGTTTAGTCAACTTGCAGAAGAAGACAAGTCTTGACATATTCTCCTAACCATAGGATTTTCTTTAAAAGCAAAATATCATGGGTTGTGTGGAAGACATCAGCCATTCCACTGAATTAATCATCCTGATTACGAAAAGGCCGCATAGCCCCCCCCCCCCCCCCCCCCCCCCCCCCAAAAAAAAAAAAAAGCCCAAACAAAAACAAACAACACACACACAAAAACAAAAACAAAACAAAGAACAACAAAAAAACAACAACCCCCAAACAACTCACACTGGAGAATGGATATTCTGTGCCATTCCAGTGTTTTGAATCTATCTAGCTTGTAGCCAGAATGAAAAATAAAAACCGCAAATAACGTCATACTGGGTGGGGGGGTCAAGCATTAGACTTGCTTGAGCACACTAAGTTTTTGGCTTGTTAATGCTCTTCTGCATAATCACGTGAATATGTATGTGGATAACATTTTGTTTTAAAACTTGCTTGAAAAAGAAAAGAAACATATACGAGTCGACCATAGTACACTATTTATTATTCAATGTAATGCACAACAAAGTTTACATTATTAGCTGGGGGGAAAGAGAAAAGTAACAAACATTACACAGCTTCCTACCCACTGACGCGCATGCAATACGTTCATGCTTTCATGCATTAATACATTGTTACATAATTCACGTCAGTGTGTGTGTGTGTGTGTGTTTAAACACTGACATGCTCACAGGTGTGCACTGTATATAATATTTTTCCTAAACATAGCAGAAGGCCTTTATGCCACCGTGAAGATTTTCACAGATGGCCATTCCATCCGCCGTCGTGGGTGTAAGGTATGAAGGCAGCCTAACAGTACTAGCCCACCATGTGACCAACCAGTCAATATCCAGCCTTCAGATACTCACTGACAGCAATGCCAGGGTCACTGTTCATGGTCTGGACAATTTCGGCTCCCTGCCAACATAGCAAAGGAAACACTGTTTTTAAAAAAATCGAAAAAATATAGGCATTTTAAAAGACATGCGATGAAAATGAAAAACAAACAACTGAATAATGTATAAATCCGATGTAGACAACATTCATTTTAAGGTACCTCTGCTAGGACTTTGCACATGTCGAAATCTTGCATTTAGGGCCATTCATACACAGACAGAGACACACACACACACACACACACACACACACACACTGCATACACTGAGAAAGAATGTGGACGGTTCATGAATTCTTCATTCCTTTATTTGTTCTGACTGAAGACTCCTCACCTGATTCAGGACAATCCAGTTAGGGTCGATCTGAGAGTCGCCTTCGGGATCAAGGACGACTGTCTGAAAGGCTCGGAAATCGGTGGCAAAAATCTCCCCATTGTCCGGACATACGTCATACAGATCGTCATGCCCGTCACCGTCATAGTCCTCCTGACACACGTCACCACGGCCGTCGCCTGAGAAATGACGTCATCATGCCCGTGTATTGACGTGTAGCGGTTGAAAGGATAATAAAATGTATCACACGGTCTTAGCGTGTATGGGTGAGAGAGAGAGAGAGAGAGAGAGAGAGAGAGAGAGAGAGAGAGAGAGAGAGAGAGAGAGAGGTGGTGGTGGTGGTAAAAGTACATAAATGTCATTTTTGTGAAGAATTTTTTGTTTGTTATGTCCACAAAGCGGAAAATATTACCACTTACCATCCGTGTCCAACTGGTCAGGGTTAGGAATGAGAATGCAGTTGTCATCCACGTCGGGAATGCCGTCATTGTCGTCATCTTCGTCACACACGTCACCTGTAATCACACAGCTCTGCTGTCAAGAGAGAATGCAGCCTTCTAGAAAGCGAGAGGTCCATGGTTCAAACCCTTCTGTCCACAGCTCAACACTTTTTCCCGTCCACTGGACCAGGAGACGTGATTTAGGTGGGCGGTCTTTCGGTGAAACAATAATGGAAGGTCCGTTGTGTAACGTGCACTAAGTACATGACCCCCCCCCCCTTCTATCACAAATAAAAGCAAATACACCCCCCCCCCCCCCTTCCTTCTGCGCACCAAACCAAAGGACAAAACCAAAGCTAACAAGGAGAAAGACGCCACTACCAAAACGGTTGTTCATATCTAATCAGCTTATAACCCCATATGCTCCAGGCCCCCCAAGGTTTAGATCTGTGCCAGATGCACACATCCATGTACGTGCGTATTCATGCGTACATGTACGTGCGTAAGTACGCCTGCATACGTAGGTACACACACACACACACACACACACACACACACCAAATTATTACCCTGTCCATCTTTATCGGTGTCCAGCTGGTCGGGGTTAGGTTTGATTTCGCAGTTGTCAAAGTTGTTCTGGATGCCGTCTCTGTCTCTGGTTATACAGAAAGAGCTCAGCTTCAGAGAGAAAAAACCAACATTGTAGACGCCAACACACACGTACACGCATGCACGCACGCACTCACGCGCGCGCACGCACACACACGCACGCGCGCGCACACACACTCGGGTACACACACGAACGCACGCACACGCGCGTGCACACACGCTCGGGTACACACGTACACATACACATGCACACACTCTGGTACACACACACACACACACACACACACACACACACAAGCATTGTGTGTATGTACTTGACGTGGGTGCATTAGCTCAAAGAAAAGCACATTTATTTTAGGCACAGAGAGGGGAGAGTGCGGGGAGGGGAGAAAGAAAGGGGTAGAATGGGAAAGGGGGGATGGGGAGAAGGAAGTACTTACATATCATTATTGGTATCACAGGCGTCACCAACTAAGTCGTTATCTGAATCAAACTGAAAAGAGAGTGAATAAAAGTGAAATGAATAAAAAGATTGATAACACTTTGTAACATGCCATTGCAATTAAAAACGAAAAATTCAAAAAAGCCTACCCCATTAAGGTCCCTTCAGACAAATGAACAGCTCTGTCTCTCTCTCTCTCTCTCTCTCTCTCTCTCTCTCTCTCTCTCTCTCTCTCTATATATATAATAATATAATAATATAATATCCCCATGCTGTCAGTCTCTGTCGCTCTCTCTCTCTTTCTCTCCCTGTTGTCTCTCTCTCTCTCTCTCTCTCTTGTTTCTCTTCTCTCTCTCTCTCTCTTATATATATATATATATATATATCCCCATGCTGTCAGTCTCTGTCGCTCTCTCTCTCTTTCTCTCCCTGTTGTCTCTCTCTCTCTCTCTCTGTTGTCTCTCCTCTCTCTCTCTCTCTATATATATAATATATATATAATATCCCCATGCTCTGTCTCTGTCGCTCTCTCTCTCTCTTTCTCTCCCTGTTGTCTCTCCTCTCTCTCTCTCTCTCTCCTCTCTCTCCCTTGTTTCCCTGTTGTCTATCTCTCGCTCTCTCTCTCTCGCCCGCCCCCCCCCCCCCTCCCGCCTCTCTGTTGTCTCTTCCCCCCCCTTCCACACACACACACACAGCCGGCGGCCCTGCCTGCCTACTATACCTGGTTTTCGTTGGGGACGTAGATACAGTTGTCGCAGGCATCCCCCACCCCATCGCCGTCAATGTCGCCCTGGCCTGGATTCACCGTCCGCACACAGTTGTCCAGCTCGTTGGGGATGGCTGCCGCACAGCGTTACACATCACTCACTCATTTATTAGTGAGTCACTCCTCACTTTCAAACACACATGTGCGGGCGCGCAAGTACTCATAAGCAAGCAAAGCAAACCAGACCAGACCTAACCTAACCGAACCAGAGCTACAGTAATCTCATCAGCAAAATCTCTTGTTTCATTACAATCAATGAAACCATCGTTTTCTCTTAGAACATGGATCTGATAGTCTATTTCGATTTTCTATTGCACAGTAACCAAACGGATTACGGTACTGGAGCAGTAAGACTGTAACTGTGTAAAAGGGTTACATTTTCGTTGCCTACACTCAAATAAAAACGAAAAAAGCACCGCTGGCTCCAAGAAACGGCAGCGAATGCAGTTTTCGTGGCTGGAGAAAATGATGACAACGTAATAATGCAATAGCCGCTCTCACCGTCATTGTCGATGTCCGGATCGCAGGTGTCTCCTTTGCCGTCCCGGTCAGTATCGGTCTGGTCCGGGTTGGGAACGGTCGGGCAGTTATCGCAGGCATCTCCCTGTCGATCACCCGTCTCCGAGTCCAGTTGGTCAGGGTTCGCAACCAGAGGGCAGTTGTCCTGGTGGTCAGAATAATTATAAGGAAAACTATACAGAAACTGTCATGGGTGTTTTCATCATAAAAGCGCGTTATTTTCCATTGTTGAAAATTGTTGGTTTAGAAGTGGGATATGGGATACGGTGAATGGACATATACTACATAACACTGAAGAGGCTTGGAGAGACGGGACAGGAAAGAAACAGTGAAACAGTGTGGTAAAATAGTATTGCCCAAAACTGCACCCTTTATACCGTTGTTAATGAAAACACCGATTTTTATGATAGAATCCATGTCATATTTCAGTTTTCTCTCTCTCATATCACACACAAACGTACACACATAATTATGCGCTCACACAGACGCACACAGACAGACAGACACACACACACACACACAGACACACACACACACACACACAGACACACACACAGACACACACACACACACTGACCGGATTGTTGACGATACCGTCGTTGTCCATGTCATCGTCACAGGCATTGCCCACACCATCGCCATCAGCATCCTCCTGCCCGCTGTTGGGTATTGACACACAGTTGTCCTGGTAGGGCAGGGCAGGGAACAGACCAGACCATCAATATCATCATGGTGACGATCACAATTATCAGTAGGATCATGCTGACAATCCTAACTTCCAGATTTGGTGTAGAATAAGCTTACAGGTGAACAGATTCAATTCTGAACAAAGTTTGAGGGCTATTATTATCGCCCCCCCCCCCTTACGCACACACAAAAAATCTATCCCCTAACTGCTTTTCCAATTTGTTAAAGCCTCAAAAACTAGACACTAAATAGCTCACCTTTCTGCATCTCCTGTCAGAGCATGGCAAGTCTTCATCAGGGATGCCGTCCAGGTCGCTGTCTCTGTGACACATCTTCCCGTCTCCAGCATAGCCCACGTTACACTGCACTCAGTTATTCAGAGTGTCAGACAGACATATTTACAGATAACCAACGTGTGAAGACTTTAGGTTCAGATCTAATGTCATTCTGCTTTAAACGTGTTTACTTGTAAAAGCGCCATAAGAAAATCATAGGCTACATCATTTTGAGCAGCAAGCCTAGAGCTTATAATTATGGTGTTCAGTCTTGTGGAAAGGCAGTGACAGAGTTTGTGACATTTTTACAAGGAACAAGGAACGTCATTCATGCTTTAAAAGTACTGACAGTCCAGGGCAATACATGTCCATGATCATGAATAAAGATGACTTAATTAGCAGAGGGGTCAAATTCTAAAAGAAAATTATAACATTAGAATGAGGTTTTATTGGTAGCAAGACAAAAATCATACATGTGAGCACGCAGGGCGCATCTGCACTTGCACGCGCGCGCGCACACACGCACGCACGCACCTACGCACACACACGCACACGCACGCACGCGCACATACATGCATACACCCCACACGCATGCACGCTTGCACACACACACACACACATACACACACACACACAGACACACACACACAGACACACACACAGACACACACCTGACAAGAGTAGCCTCGGCGTCCTTGTCGTTGGACACACTTGGCATGCTTGGAACACTGGGTGCCGTCAGGGCAGCGGTTACCGGCCTTGGCACACCCCACACTCTGGTCCCCTTGGTACCCCTCCATGCAGTTCCCGCATTTGTACGACCCCTGCACAACGGTGATCATGATAATAATGATAATAATGATGATAGTAACAACAACAGCAATGATGAAGATGATAACAAGAACATAGAGAGGGAGGATAATATTGTAGAAGTAGCAGTTGCAGCAGCAATAGCTGCAGCAGTGGCAGTAGTACGAGTTCCTATCAGAGTTGTACTATTGTATTGTATCATTTTGTATTGTATTGCATTGAATACCACTTGAAGTCACAGTAGATGTCTGTGATAGAAATTCAGGCTGCTCTCTGTGGAAAGAGCGCGCCTTATTCTTTTCTTTTCCTACTGGTGGTGGCCCTGTGAGAGTGGCTTTTTTTCTTCAGAATTTTGCCAGGGACAACCAACTTGTTGCCGTGCGTTCTTTTATGAGTGCTGAATAGTGAGGAGTAGTATGTGGTGGTAGTATTGAAGGTGGTAGGAGTGCAGATTTGTTGACTGAGCGTTCTAACCGACAAAGTTCCAGGTGGGTTTAACAAGGGATAGAGGGAGAGAGAGAGAGAGAGAGGGGGGATGGATAGATAGACAAGAGAAGAGAGGGGGGAGAGAGAGAGAGAGAGAGAGAGGAGAGGAGGATGGATAGATAGTCAGAGAGAGAGAGAGAGAGAGAGAGAGAGAGAGAGACTGACTAACCAGAGAATTATGGCATTTCGAGTTGTCCACGCAACCCCCGTTGTTCTCTGCGCACTCGTCAATGTCTTCACACACCTGAGGAGCAGAAGTCGTGTTTAGTAGGGACATGCCCTCGCACCCACGCGCGCGCGCACGCACACACACACACACACACACACACACACACACACACACACACACACACACACACACACACACACACACACACACACACAGACTCTGTATAATGAAACAACCAAACCTTTACACTGCATCATGTTTTATTGTGCTTATGGCGTCACCTTTGGATTTTTGTTTGGTTCAGGTTGGTTGGTGGTGGTTTGTGTTTTCCCCCCCTTCTCTTTTCCAAAGGACAACCAGGAAAGACTTCAACAATGGTGGTTCCCAGGTGGTCCTTGAACTGAACGATTTAATTGGTGATATCTCTTATGTTTACATATATGGATGCTTTTGTGAATTTTTTTTTTTTGGCGGCCTTTTAAAATCCTAGTGTGTTTTACCATTTTGTCTCCTTTAAGTCTTCATGAGAAGAAATTCTTATCTAAAGCTAGATATACCCCCCCCCCTCCCCCACAATAAACGCCAAAATAACAAACATTTAAAAAAACCCAAAAAACAAAAACACACGTAAAGTGTTATCTGATTACTTGGTAATTTTAAAGAGAGAGAGAGATTTCTTGCAGAATCCACAATAGTCTCCTTCCCCCTCTTAAGTTAGGTAATAAGTGATGAAGAGGCAGTGACTAACTGTATACAGAAGGACAACATTAATAACAAACACTGCAAGCTGCCTTGACAGTCAAAGCAAAGCAAAGCGGTCACCTGTTTCTGTCTCTGGGCGTCCTCAATGCCGATGCCTTGCACCATGTTGCTGGTGTAGCCAGCAGGGCAGGCCGAGCACGTGAAGCCCGGGACAAGGTTCTGACAGGTGGCCATGCGGTCACAGGGTCGGCTGTACAGACACTGCCAGCACAAGATACAACAGTGCTGTAGGGATTTTTGAAAAAAAATGTATAGAACTTTCTGTTGACTCACTTGCAGTTACACATATCGTTTTGAAGACCTGTGATAAAGAATATAATCTATTAGTCCCAGAAATGGTTATGTGTATGTTACGAATACGAGCTCTTTCATATATTGTCCTCTAACTTACTCACACAATGTTTCCAGACTTTTGAAGGCAAGAAATAATGTTTTAAAAGTGGCATCTTTAAAAGGAAAACAAACTAGCAACAAAGTAAAGAGGAAAAAAGCAATACTAAGAAAGTGTGTTGTGATGCCCTTCATGTGTAAGTGCGAATTTGCAATGTCAAAATTTACCAAGGACATATATAGAGGCCTATGTACGATGCACACACACACACACACACTCACAGACACACACACACACACACACACACACACACACACACACACACACACACACACACACACACACACACTCTCAGAGTGTGTAATGTATACATAAAGGTATACAAATACGGGAGAGTGTTAATCAGTGGGTTTCCATGATTTATGAAAAAAAGATACCAAAGAAGCAAATACCGAACAAAACAGCAGAAACACTGTCATGAAATCATGAGGTTCATCTTCAACACAAAACTCTGCTGTGCCTGTAGGCTACCTCATTGATGTCATCACAGAAGGTTCCATTCCCGGTGTACCCCGTGGGGCAGGCTCCACACTTGGCCCCCGACGCCGTGTCCCGGCATTCCACGCCAGGGAAACAGGGCTTGTCCGCGCATGACGGAAACAGCTTTTGGCATCCGCCACGAGTGCCGTCCCCGGTCATTCCGGCTGGGCATGCGCCGCAGCGGTAGCCTCGCTCAGTGTCCTGACATGCCACACCTTTGTACCCCAAGGGGTGGGAGGAAAAAGAGAGAGAGAAAAGTGTAATGTAATTTATACAAAGATAGCACGCCACACACACACACACACGTGTGCTCGTATGCACGTCAGTTCACACACTTGCCAATGGACACATACTTATGTGGGTCAACATACATGCCCAGTACATTTATACATATTCTATTACATACGTAGGTTTACCTATAGTACACACACACACACACACACACACACACACACACACACACACACACTCGCACTCACTCACACACTTGTCCGTCCATGAAATAGCGTATTTTTTCCCATTACAGGAGCGCAGGTTAAGATATGGTTTTACTCATAATTATACATTTTTCTTTCTGTATAATAATAAAAATTAAAAAAAAGATTTATGTCTTTACCTCGGAAGCAAGGCTGGTCTGCGCATGTGGTGTAGCGTTCGCATCGAACTCCGTCGCCATAGTAACCTGAAGGGCAGGCCCCACACCGGAAACCCTCTTCTGTGTCCACACAGCGCACGCCCGGGAAGCAAGGATTAGATTCACACCGCTTCCGGTTGGCTGTGTAAAAGCAGTTAGAATAATACTACTAATAATAACAAATATGTCATTGAAGTTTTCCAACCAAATTTACGGAAAAAAGGGTTCTAAAAAAAGGCTAGATCAGATGATAACGGACTAAGGTAAACAGACTTAAAAAGGAAGAAAACAACTGGCAAAAACCAATCTGGAACTGCATGATTATCGTCAGTCTCAGGGCATTTCGACATAGGCTGTCGTTTGTTTTTCAGTTTGCCTTATTGTGTAAGTACATATTTCGGTACATTGCAGATTTTTTTTGCCGATTTAAAACAAAAACTTTTTGTCATAATATGTTTATGTGACATGTGAAAGCAACCCAAAGTAAGGCAGACGGCTCATCGATTTTTTGTTTTCTTTTTGAGGGTGGTGGTTGTGATTTTGTTTGTTTTCTTTTTTTTCTGGTGAAATATCTAGAACTGATAACAATCTTGTCTTTCTTTTAGCGCAAAACTGCAGAATTATCACCTCCCTGTTATATCATTTGCAGCTTTTACAAGTGATGATTTTCGACAGTTTTAGAAAAAGGGGAACAGTACAGTAAATTTTCTTTTAGTAGGGATAATGTAGTAATTAAACGTAAAAGTTTGTACATTTGATGCCCAGGAAGGTTTTTAGAAATAATTTGTCGTTTGATTGCATGCCCCTTTTACTCAAGGGAAGTCCATTACAGTTCTTAATTTATAAACGAGGAAGCGACATTTTCTTGGATTAATTCATTTCCTTTGTTCAATTTGAAAACAAAATCAAAAAGAAAAACAAAATTAACAGTAACACTGAGAGACAAGTATGTACATAATGTACACACACACACACACACACACACACACACACACACACACACACACACACACACACACACACACACACACAAAAATCAGACAAACGGAAAAAAAACCCAAAACAAAGCGTCACCTTTACAGAAGTCACATGTGGCCAAAAGTTGCTGCAGTTCTCTTGTCTCGCGAGTCTGAGAAAGAAAAGAAAAGAAAAGAAAAGAAAAGAAAGAAAAAAGGAGAAAGGCATGAAGAACTCCGCAGTCACATAATGCAGCAGTTGGGTGGACCCCTAACAACTAACACCCCCCCTCCCCCCCCCCCCCCCCCCACCCCATCAGGATTAAAAACAGCCTGGCAAAATATGTCTTGATGCTGGCTAGAATGGCATGTGTTTCCGCTTTCTACTTTCCCCCTGTCGCCTTGCTTGTAGCCGTGAACTGTGAAAGGGGTTTGCATGGGGATAACCAAAGTATGTCCATAAGTGCCATAGAAAACGTGCATGGAATGTTCGGGAGAAAAGGTATGTGTGTAAGGAATGGGTGAGTGAGTGTGAGTGGTGGTGAATAAGTAAGAAGGCAACTAAGGAACGTGTGTGTGTGTGTGTGTGTGTGTGTGTGTGTGTGTGTGTGTGTGTCCACGTGCTCAGACACCCTTGCATTGGCACCCTGTATATTTGTATGCTCCTGCGTTTGAGAGTAAACATGACGTCAGCTTTATCATTTCATTGAATATTACTTTCCTGTTTTTTATGATTTTGTTTGTGTACATGAAGAAGACAAATATAGTTTCCCATAAAACACCCAAATCCAAATATAAGAAAGTAGCATGGCACAGTACAGCCAAAATAAGTGACATAAATGCTTTGCCAGTTCGCTGCATATTTACAGTTACAAATGATTTGGTGCATCATAACCTCATCACCTGTGCATGTAGATCTTGTCTCAGCTGCCGCACTGCTACAGTCAGTTCTCTTATGGCTGCCACCATCAGCATGCTGCTATCACCTCCTGCAGATACAGAAGACAGAGTAAAAACAAAACGTAAAAGGCCTGTCCTAGACCCACCGCATTATGTGTCTGCCTTTGTCTCCTTTGCTATAGAGAAACAGAAGTCTTACTCCCCATGAAGTTTAATGTGACTGGTACCTTTAACTGCCCTAAATACAGAGCAAAGGTACTAGTATTTAGCAGCCCCCCCCCCCCCCCCCCCCCCCCCCCCCCCCCTTATTTTAGCCAGAAACTGGTCATCATCATCAATGCCTTTGTGCCTTATTGGCACGTAGGGCAGCAACAAATGTTCTCCACTTCTGTCTTCAGCTCTGTTTCGACAGTCCGACGCCAAGTGTTCTTGGGTCGTCCTCGTTTGCGTTTTCCCTCTGGTGTCCAGTGGAGGGCTGTTCGGGCGATGTTTCCCTGTTCCCGACGGCAGATATGCCCTATCCATCCCCATCGCCTATGCATGATGATGTTGTCCATGCTTTCTTGGTTGCAACGGGCAAAAAGTTCTTGGTTGGAGATGGTCTCAGGCCAGAAGATGCGCAGGATTCTTCTGAGATTCTTCGTGTGGAATGTGGATAGTTTGTCAAGGTCACTCTCAGTCATCCTCCAGCACTCCGAGCCGTACAAAAGGGTGGAAAGTACACAGCTAGCCAGAAACTGATATGCTTGCTTTATTGGCTGCACTCTTCACATGCTCACCCCCTTCACTTACAGTAGTTTTGCAAGTCCCCTCCCCAACAAACAAACGAACAAACCAAAACCAAACGAACACAAAATGCAAAGAAATCAACTAAAAACACTTTACATATGCCGGTAGAGAGCACTCAGATTACCTCAGGTGCCCGTATAATGATCATTTGGCCTTAGTTAAATCTTGGATATACTTATTCTCCAGAAGTCCTCAGATGTCACTGGAACTCTCGTTACTGTACTTCTCATTGCTCATCATGTGATGAAGACAAAAAAAGAAAAAATCTCAGAGCAAGTGGCCTTTCTTGCCCTGATCTCGTTATGCTCTCAGTTTCTGCTTCCTCTGTACTTCTCTACCTGCGGTGGGTGAGTTTCTACCAAAGTCTTCAGGATAGGGACATTCCTGGAGAACTGCCTTTGATGGGATGTAGTGATAGTCAGTCACAAGCCTAGCGTTTTTCTGGCCATCTGGCTCCACGACCAGAGCATCATTGTTAATAGAGGGGTGGGCAAGTGATGTTATTTGTAGTATGCTGGATCAGGGCAAGCATCACTGAACATCATCAAGGTGACCCAGCAGCATTGCGGGGTTCCTTTGTGTGGATTGTGTACAGGCGTTACCAAATGGATGATGAGAAAGGGACGAGGGGTGGGAGTGGGAGATCTGGCAGAAAGTGTGTGTCTTCACTTTAGGTCTACAGTATGTCTCTGCCTTGGTCTGTCTGGTTTTCAGAGAGAGAGAGAGAGAGAGAGAGAGAGAGAGAGGGCTTAAGCTCGTTCTGATTTGATTGATCACAAGACCATTCCCCAATCTTCAACTTACACACATTGTTATCAGTTGTGACATCGTACCTGAACTGAGGACATGAGCAAAATCATCAGTGACCACTGGAACTTGAGTGGGTGTCTGTGGTGTGTCTGGCCGACGCCTGCCCACCATGTCGTCCTCGTAACCGGAGGAAGATAGCCCTTCCTGCCTTCGGTCGGGGTCAGGTCTCTCCGGCCACATTCGTCGATCTTTGGCCCAGGCCGGAAGCTCCAACTTGGGCGCGGGCGTCGTTTTGGGTCGCTCGTAGGTACCTCGGGGACAGCCTTGAGCCATGAGCAGTTCCGGCAGGGTCGTGTGCACATGGAACTTGAAAGACGGTGTTTGTCTCTGTGGGCAGGAACGATAGAGAGAATGGAATTTTGATCTGTAGCAGATGGTATTGTAGTGCTGAGGTAAAGGAGCAAATTTAGCAAGTTGGAGACTTTTCCCCCAGCGTTTCTGGAACTGTTTAGACAAGGGGTGACAGGTACATATGGGTGTGTGCAGCACGTGTTGAACCGGCCTCCAGCTATTGACTAAAGCAGTATGGGAATGGTGTGGTGTGTGTGTGTGTGTGTGTGTGTGTGTGTGTGTGTGTTTTGTGTTTGAGGGGGAGAGAGAGAGCTATGCATGCCGAGGCACTGAAACAGTAATAGACCAGATTGCAGTTTTTCCACTCTTTGAGGACTAGACTGTTGTGTCACGTGACAAGATGTAGAACAAAGGGCGAAACAGTTTCGGAGACACAAAACAGATTATCTGAACATTGTTGTTGAACATGATTGTCCACGGTGTGGTTTGAAGTTAGACCATATCAGAAGCACCTTCAGGCTTATCAAAGTTGCTGTCACCACTCCCCCCCCCCCCCTCACTCTTCTCTCAAATACCCCCTCTCCCGTATCCCTTCACCTCTTCCTCCACCCCCATCCCCTTCTTCATTTTTGAAAATGTTTGAAGATATTATTCAAAGTTTAATCTTCGTCAAGACAACACCCAATGAACAAGTAAGCAAAATCAAACGCCCAGGCTCCATCACCCGTGAGGAGGGATCAGAAACAGGCCATTTGCAGAGCCACACAGGCATCATCAGCCATGGCAAAGCTCAAACCAGTCTGGAAAGATTGTCATCATCGGGGTGGGGACAAAAACTGACCCCCTGAGCCTGCATTAGCTCTTTTCACCTTCCTGTGCACATGCGAGGGCAGGACATTTAATGACAGATTTGCAGAGAGGAATTCAAGCAGTAGAAACGCGATGTTACCCAGAACTCATTCCTGGACCATGTCACAAATAAAGAACGTACAGCGCAACACCGTCCCAGACCATTGTGAAAGCCTTACCGAGGTTAAGAAAAGACAACTGAAGTGGTGGGGTCATGTCACAAAATCCAACAGCCCTTGAAAGACCGTTGTGTTATAGAACAATCTGGTGGGCAGAGGACAAGGCAAACATAGAAAGTAAGTTTTACAGGAGGTGGAATGAGGGTGGGTGGGGAAAACATGATAGGACTCGAAAAAGCTTTGTCGATGCTCAGGCATTTGCACATGACTGCCACAAATGGAGAGGTGATTTTGTTAGTGCAGCATCCCCATGAGCACTCTACATTTAAGGGGGTAGGTAGTGTGGGCGCGCGCACGCGCATACACACACACACACACACACGCACGCACACACACACGCATGCACACACACACACGCTCTCTCTCTCTAACCTTCTGTCTCTGTCTCTGTCTCTGTGTGTGTGTGTCTCTCTCTCTCTCCAACCTCCCCCTTACCCCCCTCTCTCTCTGAGTTACACACACACACACACACACACACACACACACACACACACACACACACACACCGTCCGTTCACCTCCTAAATAACACAACACAGTAGTGTACCACAACTCACAGAATTGACCCGTCCAGTGAGGATGCTCCTGAAGGGGATCTCGGTCCTGTCCAGCCCGATGTCCTGGCAGTCCAGGAAGAGGCGCACTTTGTTGGAGGGCTGGTGCAGGTCGTAGAAGTGCAGCACGAACCTCTTGAGATCGTCCTCGTGAAGGGCACGGGTAGGGAAGCTCAGCTGGTACTCGCGACGATCCGACGACCTCATCCGAACGATGACTGAACAGAAAGCCAAGACCACCGCTTGTTGTATACGTAGTACTTACACTGTCGATGTTGAGGTTGCTTAGGGGCTATAAGCATGAAAATGAAGTGGAGCTGTTTAGTGGTTGGAGCGTTTTCTTTTGAAAGTGCATGTATAGGGTTCGGGGGCGGGATAGTCCTTTGGACGAGACTAGAAATCGAGGTCCCGCGTGCGTACGCGCCCAGATGATCTTGCGCACACGCTAAAAGCTGTAATCATGTACTGTTCGTAGAAGAGATGGGTGATGGCATGGATGATTCGAATGTGCCCAGCATGCGTCCTGCATGCTGCCCTGAAGAGGGATGGGCTCCGTCAGGTTCAACTTCACTAAAACACACTGTCTGAAAAATTCAGTGGAGGGCCCCCAGCGATTTCTTTAAGGAGTTCTGGGAATTTGTGTTTACTGGGATTTTTTGGGTGTTGAAATTCTTCTTTTTGACTCACTTGTGAAAACACAGTTAGTCATTGTTCTTATCTTGGTTCAGCTGTCTGTCCATGCATATATGTATTACACAGGTTTGTATGAATGTCCGAGGAAATTTGCAAAATGTACGTGTGTGCATGTGCGCGCGTGTGTTTCTATGGTTAACCTCGGTCATACAATAAGAATTTTCTGGAGTTAAACTTTGTTTAAAGAAGGGAAATAGGGCAGAATTAGAGACAAAAATATTTCAATTCCATTTCTTTCCTTTGTAACTACTGAACACAAGATTCATACAAAGCTTCAAACAAAGCACATGAAGGCAACATATAGAATGGGAAATAACTGTGGTGATAGTGCTTCACCAGACTGAAATTATTTCCTAGAACACGTTGCCAATGTGAGAATCAGTGCTGCTCAGACTTCATCTATACTGTAATAGGATAAAGACAGGTAGATCATGTCAGGACTTTTCTTTGCCTATAGTTAAAATCAGTATCTGAAGGCCTTAGGTAGACATAAACACGATAGAAAAGGGTGAACATAAAAAAATAAACACAAAAAAATAAACACAAAAAAGATAGTAACATTTGGGGGTATTCTCACATGGTATAACTGTCCATAACTTTTGACTCGGCTAGTCAACCATAATCAACAAGCAGGATATTAAAAAAACAAAACAAAACCCAAGCAAACCAAAAGCACTATCATCATCATCATCATCATCGTCGTCGTCGTCGTCGTTGTCGTCGTGTGTCGTTGGCGTTGTCACCACAATCGTCATCATCATCATCATAATCATCATCAGCTTACTCTGAGGCTGGCGAAAATCCACGGAAATCTCAAACAGAGTTCCGAGTTGTCTGTTCTGCGCGCGCACCATGACGAGCCGTCTGCGCATGTCTCGAGGGGCCCGGAACTCTCCTGTCAGGAACACTTCGGAGTGATGGAAGGCGTCTTTGACATCTCTGATCTCTTCTGCAAAGGGAAAATAGAATAGAATGGAAGAGGGAAAGGAGATAACCTCACTGTGGACTGTATGGTGGAAAAACGGGCCAAAATTCCACCTACCACATCTTTTTATATTTGCTATTAATGATATAGGACTAGTTTGAAAATATTGTCCGATGGAACTTTGAGAAACTTTAGGAGAAGCTTTCAATTTTCAAGTTTTCAGTGTCATTGCGTTTAGAGTGTTTCCTACACCATTCCTGGTATCACAGCTCTGTGTGAGAGTGGGTGAGTGAGTGAGTGAGTGAGAAGAGAGAGAGAGGGGGGGGGGGGGGGGGGGGGGGGGGGGGGGGGGAGAGTATACTAAAGTCCACTAAGCCATAGCTTCATCTGTCTTTTAAACGATCTATTTCTTCCTCAAAAGAATCTATGGTTGATACATTTCAAAGGTGGTTATTATCTTTATTATCATACCTTTGATTTTAATTTCTTCATTTTTTAGTTTTGGTACTTCATCTTTTCGATGTGACATGAAAAGTGCAGGACAGTGCCTGATCATAATTATTTGCCTCACAAGACACATAATAATAATAATATATGGAATTGATATAGCACTGAATCTTGTAAAAAAAAAAACCCACAACAAATCGAAGCATACTTTTGTCTGAGGGAGGGGTCCTCTACGCCAGCAGGCCACACCCAGAGCTCTCTGTCAATGGTAGATAGGCTACATTAAGGTCACCAACGATCCCGCACTGCTGGTCATTCCAGTGATGTTCATGCAGTGGCGTAACAGGACACCACTCATCAGGAGACTGATAGCTTGTGTTGTATACCACTTTCACCCACGGCATTTTTTCTGCAGGAAATCTGAGCTGCTCTTCTTGGGGATAGCATGTCGCTACTAGAGCAGCGCCACGCATTAATCATTTTTTATTTCCATTTCTGTCTGCGCATCATATAGTTCGAGACTCCCAACCAGGTGGGAGAAATGGAGTTTAAAATGGGACCAGGAGGAAGAAAAGTTGGAGTTTTTTTTTCTGAATCAGAAGGAACGTGTCTTTATTATGTGATAATTAATGCGAATATTGATGACGATGTTATGAAGGTCAGTCTGGGTTTGAGACAATTCGACAAGGATGTATTCGAGGATTCCGCGTCAGCCAGTGAGAGATTCAGCAGACTGGCTGTGATAGTCTGATAATTTGAGCAACACTGAGGGTGGCGCTAGATTGTGAGAGATCCAAGTCTTTCCATTTAGTCCGTACTATACAATGCGTTTTGTGGCAGCCGGCCGAAACTACGAAAGAAAACCCTACATGTGCAACATAACCCTTATAGAGGCTCGGACTCACAGCCACGCATTTTGAATATATTAAAGTATTTTTTGACTTCTTTTGACTTGACTAGCCTTTGCATCAGCCCTGGCGACCGCTACCAGTATCACCGTTTGCAAAGAAAATCCTACAGTAGGCTGCTTATCAAGGTGCAGTAGGTACAGTTGGAAAGAGTTGTATTCAGTAAAAAAGAGAGAGGTCACTTTGGCCGGTGGACAGGATACACACCATGCTTGATTAGTTGGGGGGAAGAAAACCTCTTCTGAACACACGTGATTAACGTACGAGTTATACACCTCTTGTGCAACATTGATGTCTAGATTACGCTAATCTGAGGGTCATGAAGAGGATTTCACAGAGCAGTTACGAGCTCGAATTACAACAGATGACAAGAAAATCTAACCTAGAATCCAGTCGTAATGTGCATACTATGAAATAAAAGAATTATTTAATGTTGTAGTTGACAATCGACTATAACTTTCGAAAGATAATTTTGGACAAAGGATGTCACATTTAGCAAATTCATGTAAATGAAGAACTATACAACTATGTAGATGAATGAATAACAAGAAATGTAACAGAAGAAACACAGACAAGAGAGTAGTGGGTGACTAGGTCAGAGGGGACAAGTACGTTGAAGTTATGGCAGTATGAATTAATGAAAATAAAAAAGGTATAGGCCTACACAACAAGGGCTTTTTGTTTTTGTTTCTTTGTCTTTAACTGAAGTATTAAAAAGAAACAGGACATGCATGAAGATATCAGTAAGTAAAATTAATAATCATGCATCGAATATTTCTTTATATAGAAAAGAACGAATATTCAAAAATCCCTCAACAACACGATGGAGATAGATTATGACCAGTACATAGCCGTAGTCGAAATGCGGCTACCTCAATGATGGGCAAATAAGGTCGTATAGGCAAAAATCTCACCACTGCCGGCCTTGGTGAACTTCAGAACTCCTCAGTGGGGATGCTGGTGGCCTGTCAGTATATTTAATAGCATCCCCACCTTTTGCAAATTACATGCTAAGAATTCCTTCTTTTCTATCCCTCTCTTTGTTTCCGCCTTGTTCCTTTTCCCCCTGTTACCTCCTTCTTGTCTATTTTTTGCCTTCTAGGTCCATTCCGCTGCCTGTTTTCTCCCCAGAAAGACTTAAAAGATAACAATTCTCTCCCTCGTTGAAGTCGGATGCGCTGAGGCTGACTTGTCAGGCGTTTTAAGGCAACGCAACGCATTTTTGCTCACATGAGAGACAGCAATAGTTGCTGTCTGAGCGTTCGACGATGAAAAAAGAAAGGAAAGAAAGAAAGAATGAATGAATGAAAGAAAGGAGAAAGAAAAAGACAATGGTAGAGGAACAGTGACACAGAAGAAAATTATTATAATGACAGAATTAGAATATTTAACTCAGAAATTACGTCTTACAGGTACAGGGTAAGAATTCAAACACAACTCCCCTTCTCCATGTATTTTGTCTCAGCACAAACATGCACATAACTACACAAAAACGCATGCATTTGCGAGTGCGTGTGCTCACACACACACACACACACACACACACACACACACACACACACACACACACACACACACACTCTCTCTCTCTCTCCTCTCTCTCTCTCTCTCTCTCCTCTCTCTCTCACACACCTCACCTGCATAAGCATGGTGTCCGATGGTTAGGAAGACGAACAAACTACACACCACCACCAATAATGCCATGCTTAGTTAGTTTTCCACCTTCAACAATATACCAGAAGAAAATAAGAAAAATAAATGTAATTATACTCTCACACACTGAAGACTGTGGTAATCCACAAACAAAAGTTTGACACTTAGAAAAAGTTCTTCCTTGCAGCAAAGAGAAAAAAATGCACAAAGACAAGAAAGGCACTTAGAAAAGCTTCCTTGCAGGAAAGAAATATAGGCCTATCCAGAGACAATAGTATGGCACTTAGAGAAAGTTCTTCCTCGCTGCCGGTGTTATCGTGAGACTTCGGTTCTAACTTCCAGCACAATCGTCAGAGACTCAAGTCTCCCTACAGTGTCTCACCATTGCCAAGTCCGCAGCGATATGAGCTCACAAGCCACCGCAGCAAAAGGCAGTTGACAATAACACATACGGGCAACTGCCAATGCATTTCCTAACTCAACAACAAAGATATCTGGCTAGCGCTGTTTTCTTTTTCTTTTTTCCCAACTGCCTGTCTTACTTTTATTTCAAAACTCTCTGTATTTTTCTTCTTCTAAGAGGTAGGCCTAGAGGCGTTTCCCGGTTTCTGTCAAGGCTTCGGTCAAGTTGTATCACATATGGAAAGCATTGGCTGGGCTTTTGTGGAGGAATACCGAAACGGGCGGAAATGACGAATAAACACTTCCTGTTGATTCTAGCTCAAGTTTTTGAAGGAGAGTTTTGTCAACTGGTTCACCAGAGGGCTGAGTTCACATGAGACACATGAGAAGATTGATGGGGAGATAGGGTAAGGTAGAACTAGCCCCCCCCCCCCCCCCCCCCCCACATTTGCCATAGGCCTAGGGGTTATTTCCACAGGAACCCAAGAGGGGTGAGGAAGGAGGAAGGAAGGGCTTGCTGTACCGCACTATGAAAAGGTTGGCACAATATGCACTCTCTGGCACGCTCCGAATTCTGTAATGCAAGGGGTTTTATGTGGAAAAAGCAGAGCCACACACACTTACATATGCACATAGACAATATTTTTTCTTTCTGCACTTATTTTATATACATAGTGCCCACATTTATATGTGTTAACAACTTATAACATTCGCAAGATCAAATATACATGTTAAAGTCTTGTAAACTGCATCTCTTGACACATTGGCATACGTTTTCCGCAAATGCTGTGCTTTTGCCTGAAACAGAATGTGCGCAAAAAGGCTCACAACCCTGAAAGTTGCCAGAGATCTTTCTTGAATTTTCTATTAAATTGAAAAAGGAAATTGCAGTACTACTAGAATTGTTCATATTTTTCTCTTTTTTTATGCTCACACTATTGTCTTGGAAATGGTGTCAACATCGGGATAGGAAAACCGTGATCAACCCTGGTCCAAAGTGTTTGTGTGTGTGTAAATTTTAGGCTTGTGTCTGGCAATGGCTGTTTTCCATAGATTTTTGGTGAGGACAGCAATTTTGTTCAGTTTTGTCAATGGCTTTTCTGTGTGTGTGTTCATTAAATACATGCGATAATTGTTGTCCACAGGACATAGACCTCTTGTCTCTTCTAGCAGATCAACAGGTTGATTAGTTAATGGGGAAAAGTCTGGCAGTGAAAAGGGGATTCGGAACCTTAAACCCATGGCTTTTTGAACGGGTAAGTTATTGCAAGAAGGCCCTTCCATGTCGAGGAAGAATCTGACTAATGTATCAGTGCAGCGTATGAGTTCGTACTATAGTCGATCGTTGTTAGTAAGAACAAGAAGACTTAAGTTAATATCAACGTTGGCACTACTGATACTAGTATTAATAGTATCAGCTTTTTGTATTTATTTTATTCTTTTATTTCGAGGATAATGGAATAAGCACTCATGTGTTATTTTCATCCAATCCCCGTGTGTATGCTTCACAATCGGTTGTAGTTAAAATTCCACACTTTGCTGTGATCCTTCAACATAAACACAAATTGCCCTAACGCTAACAAAACTGTGCTCCAGTTCAAAAAGTGACTGAATGAATGCAAGTACCCTAATGACTGACGCCGGGGGCGGGCAAGAAAAACAGGGGGCTCAGGTTTGACAGGAGATGGAAAACATGGAAGGGGGCTGGTCTGGGCTCTGCTCTTGGCTACTCCGCTGAGAGAGAGAGAGAGAGAGAGAGGGAGCTTACAAACAGATGGAAGCCATAACAGGAAGTGACGCAAAGTGTGATGTCACAGGTCACAGCTTCGTCACGTGGGAAACAACGCGTTTACTACCCTTTTGTCTGATTGTGTTTAGACATGAACTTTATAAAACCTCTGAGATGGGGTGAGGGGAATTGAGTGGGGGGGGGATTGAGACAGGTGTTGGAATTGATTATAATGGGAGGGACGGCCCTTAGAGTAATAAATGTAATGAGACTATACAAGGCAAATTTACAGGCGAATTACAGTATCTGCTTCAATCAAGCACCCAACCATGCCTAAATCAACAATTTTTTAAAATGATCACCTGTCTAGTGACCAATTTTTTTGTGTGGTAAAGATAATTATTTTCTCAGACCTTTTTTTTCTTTTCTTAATCTATTCTTTGTAAGTGGCTGTAAATATTTATTTCTAAGGTAGTAGTTTTGAAAAGATAACAATATTCAGACTTCTCTTAAAGATAATAATAATAATGATACATGGAATTTATATAGTGCTATATCTTGCAGAAAACAAATCAAAGGGCTTTAATTCATCCTACTCATTCACATGCAGCCAGTTACAATTAATAGGGGTGTGTGTGTGTGTGTGTGTGTTTACAAATTCAAATGTATACACACACGCTCGCACGCACGCACACACATGCACACTCAGGAACACACATAAAGGTTGTACACTCTGGCAGGGTGATGGGGTTTAGGCTGTTGAGGGCAGGAACAAAAATGAAATGGAACAAGAGGGGAGAATCTTAGAATTGAAATAAACATGTCTTGAGGTCGGATTTAAAAGCGTCATAAGAAGGCTTTTGGTGAAGGGAGAGAGGGAGGTCGTTCCAGATGGATGGACCAGAAACAGAGAAAGAGCACATGGTGGACTGGTTGAATCTAGGTATTCTTAAGCGTACGGTATCTGCAGCAGAGCGAAGGGAAGAGGAGTGTACAGGTGAAGACATTCACAGAGGTAGGAGGGTGCTGTTTTATGGAGGCATTTGTAACAGTGGGTACCGATCTTATAGTTTACTCTCTGTGGCACAGGCAACCAGTGGAGAGATCGCAAGAGGATAATGTGCTCAGATTTTGTCTTTCTGAGGACTAGGCGAGCTGCAGAGTTTTGTATACATTGAAGGGAGTGAATAGATGAAGCTGGCAGACCAGCCAGAAGAGAATTGCAATAGTCCAGACATGAGAGAATGAGAGACGTGACTATTTTGGATGTTGCATCAGTGGACAGGTACTTTGGAACTGCACTGATGTGCAGCAGTTGATAGTAGCACGACAGGGTGGAACGGAAAAGAGAGAGGAAAAGAAGAGAGAGAGAGAGAGAGAGAGAGAGAGAGAGAGAGAGAGAGAAGAGAGAGAGAAGAGAGAGAGAGAGGTTTTGATTGCAAGCACTGCATAGCTCATGTATTCAAAACATTGCATGGCTTAAACATTTTTAAAAATCGGAAAAGAGCATCTTTGGTAGAACCTCAAGACAATGCTTTTGTTTATTTTTGCAGGTGAAGTGTAGGGTTATGGCTGGTCGGTGTTCTCTCTCTCTCTCTCTCTCTCTCTCTCTCTCTCTCTCTCTCTCTCTCTCTCTCTCTCTCTCTCTGGGGGTGGGGGTGGGGGGTAGTGTTTGGAATCAGTGGTGCTCATAACTAGAACTGCAATCATGACCCTATTAAATAAAAGTCATACCAACATATCTTGTTTGAATCAGTCACCTGGTTGTTAAGGTCAGTGTGAAGTGTAACAATGAGGACAGTCTCAGAAATAAGAAAAACAAAATTTAATACAGGATATGGATTTAAACTTCATTGTTTGTTAGATAGGGAGCCAGAGCATAAACTGCAGTGAGATTGTGTTAAGAATGTGTTAAGATTGTGTTTTTCCCCTCTGTGGATAAGTCGTACAGGAGGAGATTTTATTACTTAGAGGACTAATTATAGTGAAATATCTTAGTTCTACATTTTAAAAAAAGTAACTGGTGCATGCAACTTTTAACATTTTCCTTTTAGATTGACACTAACTTGTGGGTAATCTTAAATCATGTTATAACACCTGATATCTTTCTTTCGTAAACTGAACGCCCAGATATGGAAACGACGGTAAACGAACCATCCCGACACCTTGCATTGTTGGCGACAACACAATACCTTGTGACCCCGATATCCCATCCTAAATGAGTTAGGGAAACCAGACAGCGAAAGAAGTCAGTCAGGTTGACAGGAAATCTGATCCCTGTTTATCTCCATCCACCCCTGTAGAGACCAGTCAACTGTAAGGGGCTGAGGTTAGGTCAGGCTGCAACCAGGGGTACATTTCATCCACACAGGGCTCTGGGAGTCGGAGTTTTCGCTACACGCACTGTTGGACGACGTTACAGCTGAGTGGATAAGAGCATTTGACTCCCATCCTTGAGGTCCATGAAACCGTGGACTCGAATCTTGCAGCGCATGTGTATTGCATTTTGTTTCCCTGTCAGAGTGGCTTTTTCTATAGAATGTTGCCAGGAACGTTTCTCTTGTTGCTGTGAGTTGTTGTTTTTAAGTGTAATGAATGTGTACTGCACACGGCACCTGCTTATCGTGTCATCCGAAAGACCCAGACCACCACTCAAGGTCTAGTGGGTGGGAGAAAGGTTTCAGCTCAGAGGAGGATGGAACCTGCTCTTATTGTGGCAGGTGCTTTACCTCTAGACCACCGGTCCACGTTTGGTGGCGATGGGACACACGGCCATGCCCAGAATGCCCCCTTTGCCTGGATAGGAATTGGCTCCACATATCCTGCATGTTGATTATGGTTGACTAGCCGAGTCAAAAGTTATGGACAGTTATACCATGTGAGAATACCCCCAAATGTCACTATCTTTTGTGTGTTTAATGTTCACCCTTTTCTATCGTGTTTTTGTCTACCTAAGGCCTTCAGATAATGATTTTAACTATAGGCAAAGAAAAGTCCTGACATGTTCTACAGGCCTGTTTATTTTAAACCGTTTCTTTAGAAGTTATTGTTTTGAGGGTTTAAGGAAACGCAATAATTAATGCCAGAAAATTGTTTTGAAAAATGATCATGATCCCAAGGGATTTTGTGTTCCTAGGCTGGCAACCGCGTCCATGGGTTTTGTAGTTTGTAGCACAGAAGTGCATGGAGAATCCACTCGCTGCTGCTTTACTGTTTGTTATCATCCATTGCCTTTCTCTCGTCCCTCGCTATCTTTCGCCTCCAGCGCGTGAGTGCTCTGAAGATAGGAAACTCCTCTCATTGCCTATGGATCAGTGCTGAGAGGATAAACCTGGGAGACGGCCTCGTTTGGTTTGAAATTACAGAGGGAAATGTCGTTCACCTTACTGGTGCTGTCTGGCTGTCCCGCTGTTTGTTTGTTTATCTGCCTGCTACTTAGTTGTCTAAGAAAATGCCGTTTTTCCACTGTCGTGCTAGAGGTTTTATTCAAACGAGGCACAAGGGAGTCTCTCTCTCTCTCTCTCTCTCTCTCTCTCTCTCAGCACAGACACGCCCCCTCGCATGCTGTGTGATTTTTGTTTTAGAAGGGGGGGGGGGGGGGGGGGGGGGGGAATAGGACACAAACAGTGAAACACGCACACACGTCCTCACGCTTGCAAATGCGCTACAACGTGTGCTGTGTGTGTGTAAGTCAAGTCAATTTTTTTTCCACATAAAACATTGAATAAGTAATGCATTTGCTATTTTTCATCGAGGCCATCTATCTAGAAAAAACCAACTTGATCAATATTATCTAACTACATTATTACCATAACCAATAATAATAAAACTGACTCCAAAAGAACAACAAAAACCAGAAAAAAAACACACACGACCAAAAACAAAAACAGAGACAGACAGACAGAGACACAGACAGACAGACAGACAGACAGACAGAGACAGGCAGAGGCAGAGGGAAAATAGAAAAGGAATGTCGGAGGGTAGAAAGCATTGTTCTTGATTTCTTCCAGAGGAGACGGCAGAATCAGTGCTGTTGACCTCAGTTCAAGGTGTTTTTTTTATTTGGTTTTTTTTAGGGGGGTGGGAGGAGGAGGGGGTGGGGGCGGCTTTGTCCAGCCAGTGCTACTTTTCAGATAGTTTTGATTCTTGCAGTTACGTAGTTATCATAAAGGAATTGGGTCGGAGCACTCGCTCCCCCAGCCAAGGTTAAGCAGCATCGAGTGTGGTTACCAGTTGGATGGGTGACTGTTTGCACGCCTTGGCTTCAGTACAGACCCCCAGTTCACCCAGCTGTAAATGGGTATCCGCCTCTTTAGGGTCAAGGAAGGTAAAGCAGCGAGGGAGTGGAGATGGGCGCTGCCCTCAATATGCTGGCCCCTAGAGAAGTGAGGTCTCTGACGCCTCGCTCCTCGACGACCTTATAGGTTATGGGACACCTTTACCTCATAACGAAATTGTGAAAGCTGAATTGGAGAGAAATAAACTAAGAAAATAATGCGTGTCAATCGCGAAAGGGAGGGTGCATCCTTCGACACATCACGAGGACTGAAGCGAACAGCTTTCTATCTGTTTTGTTCTTCTTCTTGTTGTTGTTTATGGTAAACTTGAAAAAGATTTTTAAAAAATAGTTTTAATTAGAACAAGGACAGAAACAACATCAACGTTGTTATGTCGTGATTCCAACACGATATGTGATTATCTTCAGTCCTTCATCTCTGACAATATATATCTTAATACCCTATATTGACAGTTCTTTTTTTGTTTTTTTCACACCCCCCCCCCCCCCTCCCCCCCCCTACTTTCCTACATTATGATTGTGCTGTGTGTGTATGGGGGAAAAATGGAAAGAGAACTCAAAAAAGAAGAGAGAAAGGGAGAATGAAAGGGAGGTAATGTATGGAGGATTTCTTTACTATCTTGGGCAATTACTCCCCCCCCCCCCCCCCCCCCCGCAGTTTTTTTTCTTCTACTTGCTAACTTTTCGTTATACCAAAATCTTTCCTTCTTAAAATTCAATTTCCGACTCTCTCTCTCTCTCTCTCTCTCTCTCTCTCATCTCTCTCTCTCTCTCTCTCTCTCTCTCTCTATCTGTGTTTGTGATGGGGGGGGGGGGGGGGGGGGGGGGGGGGGGGGGGGGGGGGGGGGGGAGTGTGTGTGTGTGCTCTGAACAACTTGGTCAAGTCACTGGAACTTTCTCACAATCCCAGCACAGTGCACACCAAGCATCTTCCGCACTGAAACTTTCATCTTGGCAGAGCAGAGGGCAGGCCCGGAGACAACAGTCTGGGAGCGAAGTCGGCTTAAAGCTGGGTGGGTGTCGACAGTTCCCGCTTTGATCTGTTTTCCACTAACGCTAACGCTCCCTTATCACGCGAACTCGGTTCCGAATCACACGGTGACGTCTGTTCGCGTCGGCGGTTTGTTCGTCAAGATGAACCAGTGTAAATGACGTGTCTTGGCAAGGGGTATGGCTGGGGGCAGGGAGGTTGTGTGCGCCAGAAAAATTTGAAACTGAAAAGTTTAGATTTTTGTTGGGTGGGGTGGGGTGGAGCCAACATTTTTTTTTTAAAAAAAAGGTTAGACTTTGAGTTCTATTGAAAAAACAAAACAACCCACGTTGCCTATGGTTTGGTGGTATAAAGGCGCGACAACAAGCAAGCAAACAAAACTAACATCAACAAAACCTGACTGAAGGGTTGGTGGCATGATGTGGTTTGATCGTAGTCTTTCGACAACCAAGGTCTTGTATATATTCAACATACATTTGGCGCTTTTATGATTTCACCCAGATACGGCAACATACGGCAAAATAGTTTCTTGGCAGCATGAGGTGTGCATTTCATCCGGCAATAGTTTACCGTGTGCATGGAGCTTTAGACATGGGTTTTGGACTTGGGTTTTTGTATTTACAAGATGCAAGTACAGCAAACGTGATTTTTCAGTATACGCCACCCTACTGAAGAGGAATAAGGGGACAGTTGTCAAGCTTAAAGTTCCTAGAACGGACGACACGATGCGCATGCGTAGGGCTGCACAAGTCCATTTTCTAGAAATAAGGAGAAACGTCGCTACCACACAGAGAAAGTATTGAAAATTAAAGTTATACATTCACAGTTGTTCTTTTGTTTTTGCTGCATAATGTTCGACTCAAAAGAATAGAGTTCTCCCCCACCCCCTTTTTTTGGTTTTGAAATCGTAATGTTTTTCTTTATGGCTGACTAGGTACTTACACTGAGATGTAGTTTGTGTGTGTGTGTGTGTTGGGGGGGGGGGGGGGGGGGGCTTATGTGACAATTTTCCCCACCATTAAGGTAGCCGCATTCGGAATCTGGGGATACAGATGGAAATTGAACCTACCAGTTTTGCCAGGACAGCTGGAGGTACCTCCTTGCTCTTTCCAGTTTCGAATTATTGTGGGTTCTTTTGACGTGTGCAAGTCCGTAAGCACACGGGTCAGACTGGTTTAGAGTCTCCTCCAAAAGACTGGACATTCAGTTCGATTTGCGTTACCCCTCACACTGGGAAGAAAGAGCAAGGCTGGGAATCGAACCCAAAACCTGACAGTTTAATAGTTAGGCAGGTGAACGTCTAAACCGTTCTGCTATCTTCGTACTTGGGTCTGGTAATTCTAAGAGGGATGTTAAGATGAATAACCTTTGGTTTTAAATCTACTTAGTGGACAGAAAGAAAGGAGCAGCTTATTATAACATTCTCATCACTGATTGTGTTTTAACTTGCTAGTTTGTTTATTTTTTTCCATTGCTTAAGAAAAATAAAATTTATTTTGAATTAAAGAAAAGAAAAAAAGAAGCCCACGCTTTTCAGTACACAAAAACACTCTAGCCGACCTCGTAATGTGTTTTTTTCCCTTGAGAATAGGCACAACTGAGTTAGAAACATTTACATTTCAAAACTTAAGCTATTTTGCTCTCAATAACTGCTTAGTAAACACTTTAAATTATATCAAAGGGGAGAGAGAGAGAGAGAGAGAGAGAGAGAGATTGTAAGCAAGATTCATTTAGGAAAAGGCTATGTCAAAGGTGGTGACGTTTGTAAATTTGCATTAGATCCGTTCACGAATCAGCCATGGACGAGTGATTTCGACAATACCAAGAGGCACTTCATGTTGAAAGAAGAGCGCTGAAGAGTTTTGAGCAAGGAGAAATCCAGGAAATAGTTCATGTCATGTCATGTAAAGCAAAAAAGGGGGTCAGATTATGCTCCCCACTGTCTCAATGATGAATACTTTTGTCAAGAGCAGTAGAGTATACATACACTCGCCTTGGTGAAGTGTGTGTATTAGGGATTGGTTTATCAGAGGAAGAGATTTGTAAGGGAAAAGATTACAGTATTCATTCACCCTCTTTATTTTCTTTTCTAATTTGTTGATATGTTTAGAAAATTTGGTGTGTGCGTAGGGCTCTGAGACCTTTTGGGTTGAGGTCAGGGTGGGGGTAGGGGGTGGGGGTGTTGTTGAATTGAGCATACAGACTTATAAGGGTAGTTGTACACTAGTGCTTAAGTGTGTGTGTGTGTGTGTGGTTTTTGCATTCTTGCATTCAGAGGGCGGAGAGTATTTTGCTGCCACTAACAAGAGGTTCCATGAATTTTTCTTGATCAACAGAAATAAGAACAAGCTGCCAAGAAGGGGGGGGGGGGGGGGGGGGGCTACCGTCTGTTCCGTTTTGTGTTTTGATACAAGAATTTCTCTTATCCTTTTGATATTCAGGCTCTGGAGATAACTGTTAGTACTGTGTAACTGTGAGTAGCAAAACGGTAAGAATCCCTAAATGGCCTCTGTGGTCGGCGGGACTATAAACAAGATTGGATACTGTAAGCATTTTGTTGTCCCAATACATGGTGTTGTGTCACACTTTTGGTATGGAGATACCAGAGATGCTGTTACCACTTGAGTAGTATCCAGAGACAGGGATGGGGAACGCTGTGGTTTTGGCAGCCTGATGCTGGCAATATGAGCATGGTTTGGTATCTAGGTACAGGGCCTAGTGTTTCTGTTTTCATAACTAGCTACTGGGCGTTCTGTAACTTTTTCGGTATTCAGTACTGGGGGTACTGTTACTGTTTAGACATGTAAGTGTAGGGTTACTGTAACCATTTTGTATCAAGACACTGAGGAACTCTTACCATTTGGGTATCCAGATACAGGGAATACTGTTACCGTCTTGGTATTCAGATACTAAGGAACTGTTTCTATTTTGGTATCCAGATACAGGGAATATTGATACCGTTTTGGTATTCAGATACTAAAAAAACCTGTTACCAGTTTGGTATCCAGATAAATAGAGTACTGTTACCGTCTTGATATTGATATACTAAGGAACTGTTTCTAGTTTGGTATCCAGATACAGGGGATACTGATACCGTTTTGGTATTCAGATACTGAGAAAACTGTTAGCATTATGGCATCCATCTACAGAGGAATTGTTACCATTTGGGTATCTAGATAAAGGGAGTATTGTTACGGTTTTAGTATCTATCAAGATACTGAGAAAACTCTTACCATTTGGGTATCTAGATAATTATGGGCAGTACTGTTACCGTCTTGGTATCAAGATACTGCCGGTGCGGGTATAGTGATTGTTTTGCAATCAAGACATAATATATATGGTGCCATTTTGATTTAGTATCTAGACACATGGGGCACTGTTGCCCTATCGAAAGTGACCTAGATACACCATGTCGTCACTGTTTTTTAAGTCATGTATGCATAGTATTGTTGCTGTTTTGGTATTGAGGTCCCAGAAAAGTTACGGAAGCCAAACAGGCTACATATCCCCTCCACAGTTTTGGTACCTGGATATCAAAATGCTTACCAAATTTAAAAACCAACCAAACAAACAAACAAAAACCAAACCAAACAAATGAACAGAAATCAAAACAAAACAAAAAAGATAGAAAAGCTTTATAGTTTTCTCAATTAGATTGCACACCAAGGCACAATATCAATGTATTTGGTAGAGTCTAACTGTGACAGAGTCACTGACAGGAACAGTACAGATTTTTAAAATTTCTTCTTCTTCCTCTTCTTCCACTCCTTCCTCTTTCTCAGTCAACTCTTCCTCCCTTCTGTCTCTCCAGGGTATGTCTCTTTCCGTGTGGAGAGCTGTTCGGGCCCAGTCACCATGATAAAGGTTTTGTTCACAGTTGATGGCGACAGCTGCTTTTGTGGATGTCCTCGTTGGGGAAGGGGCGGGACCATCAGTAGAGAGCCTAGTCCTCCAGCGCTTTTGTGGCCAGCAGCTTTTCTTAGTGGCTCTTTATCTGAGCTCTGTGCTTTTTTTCTTTTTCTGTTTACAGTGTATGCCTGTTTGTATGTCTGTAAAGTCTAACTCTATGTGTGTGTATGTCTCTGTCTCTCCCTCCCCCTCTCCCTTCCCCCTCCTCGCTCTTTCTCTCTCGCTGTCTCTTTCCCTCCTTTCCTGTCTCTGTATATCTCCCCGTTTCTCCCCCCCCCCCCCCCCCTCTCTCTCTCTGTGCATGCAATAATGTTTAGGCTTCCCCCCATGAAAGGGGTTGTTGGCCTGTATTCATTAAATTTCAGAGTTCAGAGTTCTCTCTGTGCATGCACATATATACATATACCTTGCGGAAGCCTGATCACACACACACACACACACACACACACACACACACACCACCATTCCCTCAGGACAAAATGAAGCAAGTCTGATAATTTTTAAAAATGAAGGGACACACACACGCACACACACACACACACACACACACACACACACACACACACACACACACACACACACACACACACCATTCTTCCCTCAGGACAAAATGAAGCAAGTCTGATTATTTTTAAAAATGAAGGGACACACACACACCAACACACACATATACACACACACACACACACACACACACACACACACACACACACACACACACACACACACACACAGAGAACATTACGCTGGCAACCTAACGACCCGGGTTCGATTCCCGTTCAAGGGGATATTTTCCCCCAGAGTTAACATCAGTGCAGACTCCACTCTCCCCAAAAGTCCTTCGGATGAGACTACAAACCAGGTCCTGTGTGCGAAGACACGCAGAACATTTTGCGCACACGTTATATCCTGTTCCGCTTTTTCATTGTGTGCCTGTGGGAACAGATGACAGAATTTGCAAAACCGCCTACAAACGGGGATTGGATGTAAAAAAGCACATAAGTGTTTATTCCATTATCCTCGATATAAAAGAATAGAATATAACAGAGTAAAATAATAAAAAAAATATTAAAAAAACACACACCATTCTTCCCTCAGGACAAAAATGAAGCAAGGCTGATCATTTTTTAAAATGAAGGGAATCTCCTTCAGGCTACCTTAAATGGAGTGATCAGTAAACTGATATTCATAATTATCCACTGGTGTTGGCCCAACACTGTTTGAATGGGAGGAGTGCTTGTTGAGCGGGTTTTTGTTGTTGATGTTTTCACGCTTACCGTAGGCTTCAATTTATCCGGATAATTGTCAATGACACTTAGGAAAGCTTATGAAAATGAAGTGAAATTATTTTATTAAGATCTGGTTCAATTCCTAGATAGGAATAGGAATTTATTCATCGTAAAATCCCATAATGTTAACAATGCCTTATTTTGCCCTTCCTTTCACACCAGCCAAACATTTTTGTTAGGAAAAGTAACACCTTTAAACAGAAAAACCAACGCCTAGCTCCTAATATGCTTTTCACAGACGCAGTTTTGAAGTCCTTAGCTTTCATGGAAAATTAATGAAGTGAGCATCGGCCTTCGTGTTGACACAGTGAGCGCTCGGAAAGCAGGGATGGGAAAAGTGCCGAGCGTCCTAAACAAATCTTCGTTCGGGAGAGAGAACAAAAACTATGTCAAAGGTGGTAACGTTTGTAAGTTTAAATTAAATTCTATTGCCAACTGAATTATGAGTGTGCGATGTTGAGTTAGAGTGGTACTTCACGTAGAAGGAGGGGCAAAAGAGCGATAGAAGCGCTGGGGATTGTGAAAGTTTGAAAGACCATTTTCAATCAGCCGAACGTAGAGAGACTGCGGGAAAGATTAAGCGTCCTGCTGTCTCGTCATGAGTGCTTTGTTCCGAATTGTTAGGACCAAAATCTCTGTGCAATCTGATGATTTTGTTGAGTAGCTGGGTATAGTCGTGGAGAACTAAGAGATGGTTTACGCTCTGAGAGAAATTAATTATGTTTATTGACAAATTTCGATTCAAGATCTAATATGTTGATGTGTAATTTGTTTTTGTGACTCGTGAGAACATGTCCATGAACACATTACGCTGCAAACGCGCGCGCGCACGCACGCACGCACGCACACACACACACACACACACACACACACACACACAACACACAAAATGTGTCTTTTTTTAAAAAATAAATGTTTTCCTATGTTTGAAGAAATGATTAGCTTAGTTTTTGTGACAAGCGTGTATATTTGTATGGCTGTTACTCATCAAAGGTTAACATGAATTTCAGAATCTTTAATGGTGCATTATTATTTTAGCTTCTCTATACGTGTACTACGCATGAATGAGAATTAAGGCACTGGCAGGTCTGCAGTTTAAGTTATTTTGAGATCAAGATTGTTAAAACCCACGCTCTTAATTAAACGTTAAGGCCCCAGATTTGCAGCTTATATTTATTTACTAAGTCACCTCCTTTGACATTACAACTATGACAGATAGATTACAACTATGACAGATAGGGCCTACTCAGGATCAAAACCCAGTGGCCTGTAGCCAGTCAACAAGTGTTCCCATGGAAAACAACATCATTTTTGGGGTTTCTCAGCTGGAGCTGCAAGCTTCACCAATGGTCAGATTGTTGCCTATGGGACCATGCATTTTTGCCCACTGTTATCCGCTTATTCCGACTTCGGGGATGATGTCCAAACACGACACCAGTGTGCATGTGATTTTTAAAGAGAAGTTATTCTTTGTTATCCCTTCTTCCCTGCAGGAATGACCTACTCTTCCAAGAGAAAGAACGGGTTTTAACGTAAGCGCAAGATTGGCATTCGCACACGAGGCCTCAGTTTATGGTCGCATCCGGAAAGGCCTTCAGGGAGTGGAGTTAGCACTGACGTTAACGTTAGGGGAAAATCCTCTTGCACGGGCCTCTGGTGGTGGCTCGAACCTGGGCTCGATCCCGGGCTGTCAAATCGCGAGCGCAAAGCTCTAACCACTAGACTATTCCCCTCCTGATCCCTGTGTGAAGCTTCCCCCCTCCCCATCCACTTGACCTTGAGTGGTGGTCTGTGAGCTAGTCTTTCGGATGAGACAGTATACCGATGTCCCGAGTGTTACCCGCATTTTAGTACACATACAAAACCCTTCGGCAACGAGAGAGTTGTTCCCAGCAAAATTGTGCCGAAAAAAGCCTGTGTCATAGGGAAACAAAATGTCCGCACACGTCCTATGGATAGAAATGGAAAAAGCAAGAGGAGTACACTGTACACAGGTCGTAGTTGTGAACCATGGTTTATCAGGCGGCTGCTACCATCTTTGAAGGCGGCTGCTACCATCTTTGAAGACGGCGGGCACCAATACAGATATTGAGCACATACTGCAAGAGGAGAACAAGGAGGCCACAAACCAACTCTACAGCTAAGTAGTGACAAGTCAATGGACTTCCAGTTCCCCCGCTGTTGTATATAATGCACCAGACTAGATAGAGATTGGGGTTGCAGAATTAGAAGCCTCCTCTACTATACTCCCAGCACACCAGTCGGTGAATATGTGTATGCACATGGTGGTCTTCAGATTCCAAGAACAACCATCCCCTGTTTCGCGGTCATCTGCCAGCCATCTTGGTCGGGAAGAGGAATGGAAAGAAAGAAGAGGGCCAGCAGGGACAAATTTGAGGCGAAGGAGGATGTTTGTGTGTGTTGGGGGGGGGGGGGGGGGGGGGGGGGGGTGAAAGGGCCAGTGGGGGGGGGGGGGGGGGGGGGGATTGTAAGAAGCAGCGTAACAGGATGTGTAGTTTATTTATTCTGGGCTGTTGTGAAGACGCCATAGGAACAGACCCCGTCTCTTTATTTCCCTTTGCTCCCCCCCCCCCCCCCCCCCCCCCCCCCCCCCCCCCCTCCCCACGCTTCTCTCTCACCCACCCTGTCCCTGGCTTGTGCTTCCCACTCTAAATCCTATTCTTCTTTCCTAAATAACCCTGCCCTGTTCTGCCTTAGTTGTCTGTCTGTATTTTATTGTAACTGTATATTTATAGTACAGGCTGTTCTGACCCCATGCTTTTTGTTGTTATTTTGGTGGTTCACTTTTAATACCGACAGCTGCTTTGTGTTTCACGACTTAAAAGTGGGGATGGAATTTGAAACGTCTTCCCTAAGAGGTGAAAAGCGGAAAGTGAATTGTGGGTCTCCCTATATCATTGTCTTCCTGCCTCATCCAATGCAGTTAGTTGTATTGCTTATAGCTTCGCCCACCACAGAGATAGTGCTGTTTCTGTAGAGTGATTTCCTTTGTCTTCTTGATAGTTTTATCACGTTTTTTTCGGGGTGGGGTGGAGGAGACATACAAAAAAGACACTGTCCAAAGCCCATGTGCATTGTATAGCTTTATCAAGACTCGTGTAATGAAGTGTACTGTTTTGTCTGCTGACTGGACGTGATGTTTGAAGTACGATACTTTATTCTAACATAGTTTTTGTTTGTTTGTTTGAGTTTTTGCTATTGGGCTATGGGTTTAGAGCTAGGCCGTATTGATTTTGTAGGAAACTAGAGATGTTTGGTTTTTCTTATCTCTCGCTCTCTCAAACCGTTCTCATTCTATTGGATTTGATCTCAGATAATGTCTACAGCATTGCTCTGTCCGATCACATGATGAATCCAACTCCAATATGTGCCATGAATTTCAATAGATCGCACGTCAAAGGGCTGGCACGGCAACAACAAGAGACTAGTCACTGGCAAAGCTGTGCTGAAAGACACTCACACTCACTCTCACACATGTACAAACGTACAAGTAGACAGGAGATAAAAGGGAGAAAAAGAAGGTGGCGCTGTACTGTTGTGCCAGGCAGCTCTTATTTATCAGCCCCGAATTTCACACAATCTGTTGTGACGCTAATGCTTACAATACAGCCACACGATACAATCTCTCTCTCTCTCTCGCATGTGAACCATTGTGGCAGGAAGAAGGGGGTGGGGCGGGAGGGGGCGTTCCTGACAAGACGGAGGAAGACAGGAACGTGTAGATTATTTGTCGTCGGCTGTCGGGAGGGCGGGTCAGGAACAGACAATTGTCTGTCCGCTTTCCTCCTCCTCCTCCAGCCCACCATCCTCACCACCACCACTTTCACTTTCTCCTGACGATCACCACCCCCTCCTTTCCTGTTTATTCCTACCCCCCTCCAGTCTCTGCTAAAACTGCTCGTTAATAGATCTTTGTGTTGGTGTAAAATCCCAGTGGATCACAGAGGCTGCATCAGGGCTGTCGCGTCGTTGTTATATAAAATACATGTCAGATTGTTTGCGTTTTGAGGAGGTGGTTTTTGTATCGGGTTGTGTTCAGTTTTCATAGCAACAGCTGGTTTTGTTTTTTGTGAGTTTGATTTCGGTGGGGTTTCCATTCAGGAATTGTGAAGAGAAGCTTTTGCTGGGGGGGGGGGGGGGGGGGGGGGGGGGGGGGGGGGGGGGGGCACGCGCCGCGGGTGCCTGGATGCAAACATACTCACTGCATGGCTCCTCTTCATCCCCACTCCTAGCATAAACATGAATTTGCATTGCCAGGATAAATAGAACTCTGTCTCTGTCTCTGTCTCTCTCTCTCACACACACACACACCATCCAGTCAAACTGTTTACCAGTGTTAAGAATATGCACCTTTTGTTCAGTTCACAATGAATATAATGTGGTTGCCAACGTTGTTACATGCTCATCAGTATGCTGTTGAAATTACCTGGCAATTCTCAATTCTATGATAATAACAGCAATGGAAGTTAAACAGGCTCAAAACATCAACATGAACCACACCCACCCACTCTCAGCCCCTCATAAAGGGAACTTGTTAGTGAGAAAAAGAGAAAGAACAGAAAGTAAAGTCATATCACCTCATCATAGATATTGTAATGCAGATAATGACATAAAGTAGCATATTTACTGAAAACCTTTCTTGACAGCTACATCAAGTCTCACCTCTTATAGATGTCAGTTTGCAAGGAATAAAAGACCACCAAACATTCGAAAAAGAAAAAGAAACGCTTGATTAAAATCTATGTGAAAGATAACTGGATTTCTGAACAGTTTGGAATGTATCTGTATTCATATAGAAATCCCTGTTCTCTTTCTAATGAATGTGTGATGTATATGGCAGTATATATTCCAGCACACTGGAGCTTCCCAAGTCAAGATATGTAATCAAACCTGTCTTCAATTCATCTGTAGGTGACAGTCCAGGATGACATGGCGGTCAGCAGTAAAGAAGGACTTCCAGCTTGTCAACAAACATGCACTGACACCAGCAAAGCAGACCATCCTTGACTGCCTCATGGACAAAACGCAACTCAAGCCTGAGGTAAGGGTGTTTTTTTGTTGTATCCTCAAATAAAGGCTTTTATCTATTGTTGCTCACGGAATGTTTACAAACACGGGACTATGGGGGTAGCCGGTCTAGAGGAAAAGCACCCGCCAAGAAAGCGAGATGTCACGGGTTCGATCCTCGTTTAGAACACGAACTTTTCCCCTATCCACTAGTCCTTGAGTGATGGTCTGCATACTAGTCTTTCGCAAGAGAGGATAAATCAAGGTCCCGTGTGCAACACACATTAGCGCACGCAAAGCAAACAAAAAGAAACAAAGGAATAAAAACCACGGTAACAAGAGAGGCATCCCAGGCAAAAATTCCATGAAAAGGCTTCTCTTTTAAGAATCAAAAACACACGCACACAGACAATTTTAGAAGGAAAAAGTATGTGGTACTGCTCTTTTGGTGGCACTCTCTCCCTGGGGAGAGCAGCCCAATATTTACGCAAATGTATGAAAGTGGCGTGCATAGGTGAACTTGCATGATTTGTCCATGTCACTGAACCATGAAGGTGTTTCATGGTGTAATTCTGCTGGCCCTTGCGCCCTTAATCTGGAGACAAATCAATAATCTTGATTGAATTCCCGAACACAGTGATCTCAGTCCTAGTGTACATTAGCAAGAAAACCCCTGTGTTCTTCAGACTTTGTAGAGATTTGTAGACATGAAGCTAACGAGAGCACCTACTCCGGCTTGTGATTGGCTGCTGCAATCACGTGTCCGGAATCCGCCATCTTGGTTTTTTGTGAAGCATAGAAGTAGGCCTAGAGAGGTTCCGTGAAATGGGAGGAGTTCGACAACAGAGTCACTGTTTATTAGCGGACGAAAAACCAAGATGGCGGATTCCGGACACGTGATTGCAGCAGCCAATCACAAGCCGGAGTGGGTGCTCTCGTTAGCTTCATGTGATTTGTAGAGGTTCTACTTGGAGTTAAAAGTTTGATCCCTGAAAAATCCAACACACTGGCCCGCCATCAACTCCCTCCCTCTCCCCCCCAAAAAAACAACAACAAACAAACCCAATAACACACACACACAAAACCCAACCAACAAACACACACACACAGACACAACTTACCAGCAGTAGGCTACATATTAGCAAGAAACTTTGGGTGGGAAGACGCATTAACAGGCCGTTCAGACCGGCTGGTCGCTCTACTTGGTCAACAGTACATCAACAGAAACGGGATAGGCACCCAGTGTTCATGCACTCCCCCCTAGCCTCTCACTGCTGTTGGCAGATTGCTCCGGCACCTGCCCTGTCAAGTGTGGACAGATAAGACCCCTGTATGTTTATGAAAGGGAAACTCCCTATAGTCCTCGTTCCATGAGAAAGTTGCCGAAAGGGAGTGGATGCTGTTTATGCTGTTTATCAATCGTTTCCTGTAGACTGGACCTGCTACACTAGGCCTATGGCTGCCTTCCTATGTGTTTTCATTGGGCCTATTCTAGTCTTCTTCCACTCACTAAGAAGAGCTTTGATCCCCCTCTTCTACCCCCACAAGTCTGCAGAATCGTTCCACGCGTTCTCTCATTCTTACTCTCAAATTTGGAAGAAGAAGACGCAGTGAAGTTTTCTGGCGACACAGCTGATGAAAATAGTTGTGATGATTTTGATATGTTTGAACTTACTGAAGAAGGGAGAGAGCAAACCCGCCAGCAGTAATTTGTCAGACCAGTGATAGTGAAGATGATTTAGAAGACAACACACAAAATCACTACATAAGTGGTGGAATGCCTATGCGTTTGCTTCAGTCTTGGCTTTGGTGATTGTTGCAACACACTTAATTCACTGCTACTGTTAAGAGAAAAAACCTGTACATTTTGGAATAGAGGTGTGTTTTGATAGGATTACATGGTGACAGCAAGGACGCAGAGACATGGTGTTTGACTGGATATTTTGTGCAGAGTAAATTGGCAACATGAAAGGAAGTCACATCTGTGAGTACGAGCATGCTCTGTCAGCTTCAGTTGGACAGTTAGCTGTCTGTCCGCATGTTATTGTTTTGTTATGTGTGATACCGTACTGTCAACTGTCTTGCCTCCCAGACAACACCACAAACACAAGTCCATTGCACCATGCCTCTGTTATTGCTACATCATTTCACTACACAACGGTGTGTGGCATGTTGTATTTATTATTCAACGATACAGCGTTAAGTAACAATAAACCCCAGAACCCTTGTCTGTGCTCAGTTTCTCTCACTGGAAACCTAGGAAACAGGAATAGTAGCCAGCTGGGACGAAATAGACTATGATTGTTATAACTCTGAAACAAATTTTTAGGTGTCAGTTTGGCTTGAATAGATCTTCATTCAGAAGAAATTATTAGAGCGATAACAAGGTAATAGCTTATGGCTTATGTGTCGTTGGTTTTGAGTGGTGCAGATTAGCTGAAGAATGCTGTGCCTATTGTCGATGTGGAGGCTGGTTAGACCCAGACGGCTGGTTTTGTGTGCTGTGAGTTGGTACCACCACAAGGGGGAGGGGCTGCAGCCCAGTTTCTTTTGGAGTCCATCGTGTGTCATTGGAGATGGCTTTCTATCAGTGTGTCTGTCTCAGTCTGCCTGTCTGTCTGTCTGAAGTCTGTGTGTGGAGATGGCTTTCTATCAGTGTGTCTGTCTCAGTCTGCCTGTCTGAAGTCTGTGTGTACCCCCATCACTACCCTTCTTTTCTATGAGTGTGCATCTTCTGCCTCTTAGTCTTGGTCTGTAGTTTTAAGTGCTTGTGATTGTTTTGTTAGTCTGTCTATACCCTCGCCCCCTCCCCTCTTTTTCTGTGTGTGTTTGAGTTTGTACTGTCTGTCTCTATCTCACCAGGTCTCGGTCGCTCCTCTCTCTCTCTCTCTCTCTCTCTCTCTCTCTCTCTCTCTCTCTCTCTCTCTCTCCTCTCTCTCTCTCTCTCTCATAGGCCATTGTGTGCTGGTGGGAACGGATGACAAAATTGAGAAAACTGCATACACACGGGGACTGGATGTAAAAAAGCACACGAGTGCTTGTTCCATTATCCTCGAAATAAAAAAACCAAATTCTCTCTCTCTCTCTCTCTCTCTCTCTCTCTCTCTCTCTCTCTCTCTCCTCTCTCTCTCTCTCTCTCTCTCTCGCATGCGGACACTATCTAGACCTATGTGCGCAGCAGTAATAAATGTACAAGAACGTTGCAGTGATAATACGGGCACATGCACGCACGCGCGCGCGCGCGCACGCACACACACATAACCACACACACACACACAACATTTACAAAACTGCATACACACGGGTATTGGATGTAAAAAAGCACATTAATAATAATAATAATAATGTATGGAATTTATATAGCGCTGAATCTTGTAAAGCAACCAATCAAAGCGCTCAGATTTTATTTCATACCACTTTAAGTTGAAATTCGGGCTGCTCTCCCCGGGGAGAGCGGGAGAACATTAGTGCTTATTCCGTTATTCTCGAAATGAAAGGATAAAATAAATAAACACACACACACGCACGCGCGCACACACGATCTACAAACTCATGTTGTTTATGTTTATGGGCATGAACTAGATCTTTTCCCACCCAGTTAGTTACATAAGTGATAATGATAGGTGAGCGCTTTGATTTGTTGCTTTACAAGATTCAGCGCTATATAAATTCCATACATTATTATTATTATTATTATTATTATTCACACAGAACGAGGAATAGATTGGAGAGGGAGGGAGGAACAGAGAGAGAGAGAGAGAGAGAGAGAGAGAGAGAGAGAGAGAGAGAGAGAGACACACACACAATTTGACACAATTTTATTGCTATTTAGCGATCAAGCCATATAGCGCTGCGGCGCGGTAACAACGATATCGAACGCGACGCGATTACAATGACATGGAAACCATGGCAGTGGTGGTATGTACATCAAGATTCGATACATTATTGTCTGTGTCTCAAGTGTCTCAATTTTCAAACCAGCCTTTCCTTTTCCAGTCTACAGCCAGCGAAGTCAGCCCATGTAAGACCGGATCAGGTCCCGAAGATGATGTAACTCCTGCTCAGCACTCGCCACCACTGTCTCTGTGTGTTGTGTGTTAGTACAACTGTTTCCCTTTACGAAGTCTGGCAAGCCTGACACGTTTCTTCTGGCAACATGTTTTTCTCTTCTTGCTTGATGTACCAGAACACACACTTAGATTCCTCGCCAGGATCTCCATTCCAAGAGTATTCCAGGATGATGTCATCTGATTCACACATCATAATGTTTTGATCAACCGAACTATGTACCACCACCTTTCGAAACCCTGTGTTTCTCTTGCTGTCCCTTAATCGACGCTGTACACGTTTGTCAGTTAGAGTAGACACATACTGTTTCACAATACCAGTATCAGTATCAGAGTCATCCACTGTGCAGCCAACTGTCAGCTCTTCCTGCACATCAGGCGCCTCAGAAGACACACCGATATTGTTGTCTGTTGCTGGATCACACAGTAGAACAAGTGAATCTGGTGTGGCTGAGGCATTCAATTCACTGCTGACACATAGTTCTGTGTACACACTGGTTTGTTTTCCTTCTGTTTCCACATCGAGCAGGAGTCAATGTTACACAAGACCGGCTCTTCCAAGACACTGTTATTGTCACATTGGCGACTTGCCTGTCTTTCTTGGTGTTGTCTACTTCTTTGAACATCGCGACGTCTTTGACAAGGGGGTTTCTTGCGATAGTACTGAACACGGAGTTACGGTTCAGCACCAGGTCCGCCATTTCTGTTGACACTGGCTTGTCAGCTGGCTTCATTCGCAAGACGAACACAACACTGCCGGTCTCCCCCGCGACTTTCCAACTCGATACGACGTTGTCGATCAGCAGGGCGTTTAAAGTTGTTATTACAGTAGCTGGAAGGCCAGTAACTGACATTTTGAAGCTAAAATGCAAAAATTTGCAGCAGCTTACTAACAGCACACCCGTTCTGTTCTCGTCCCGTCACGTCGTTCCGAGAGAGAGAGAGAGAGAGAGAGAGAGAGAGAGAGAGAGAGAGAGAGGATTTTCAAAGATCGATCACTAAAAAGGTTGTTGTTTTTTAAAGTTGCAGAGTATGTTGTTTGGAATTTACAGAACAAAAATCAGGCAATCAACTGTTTCCTTAAGTTGAATAAAGTTAGACAACACGCTTGGCGTTGTTCGTCCTTATTTTCTGTATTGTTAAAGTGTGAACAGTATGGGTGTACATAAGGCCAACAACGATTAATAATAGTGTGGTTATAATATCCCATTGGTAAGCCTAGTGGTTAGAGCGTGGTCGTCTTGATCTCACGGTAACTGAAGGTGCGTGTTTGAGTCTCCCTTGGGGTGTTTTATAGGATTTTCCCCAGGAGTTGACATTTCTTCTGACTCCACTCTGCAGTTTTGCACACAGGTTAACTTCCCACCTGCCTCTGGTAGCAGGTTAGGGCAGCAATGGCCTGTGTGTTGGGGGACATGAACAGTAGCCGGCGTGCACCCTTCCTCCATCAGGGAAGGGATGGGCTCGCCAGGTTCAGCTAACCCACAACACACTGCCCGAAAAATAAAAAAAACAGTGCCGCTTTTCATTGACTTCTGGAGGAGTCAACGAAAACGTCGAAAGTCATGTACATCCTAGTAAGTCTTGAATGTAGCAAGGAAAGACAGTAGATCGGGGTGGATTGGTGGTCTAGAGGTTATAACGCACCTGCCTAGAAAGCCAAAAGTCCGGGTCGGAAGTGTGCGATGGTTTGATCCCCGTTTGGGCCCGAAACTTTTCCCCCATCCATTAGACCATTAGTGGTGGTCTGGGTGCTAGTCTTCCGGATGAGACGATAAACTGAGGTCCCATGTATTACACATAATTATTTAGCGCACTTTAAAGAACCCACGGCAACAAGAGAGTTGTCCCTGGTACAATTTTGTAGAAAAAAAAGCCACTCTGATATGGAAACAAATACAGTTGCTAACAGGGAAAAAAATGGGTGGTGGTGCTTTTGTGGCGACGCGCTGTCCCTGGGGAGAGCAACCCGAATTTCACGCAGAGAAATCTGCCCTGACTGAAGGTGGTATAAAATAAAATAAATAAAAATAAATAGAATCTGGTCAGATCATCTAGCAGAGAGAATTTCATCAATAAAAATCCTTGGCCATGGCCATAGGTTTTGTCAGTTATTGCCCAAAGTGAAGTTCCATATGACCTACATCGAAATGTTGCCGTGGTTTGGAATGGAACGTGGACATTGTTGTTCATAACCAGCGTCTAGGTTATTAACAGACCTCATTCTCCAATAAAGGACGGGGTGTCCCTCTGAAGTCGAGTATGGCTGCCTGTAAAGGAATTTGTTTTCAAAGCTGCCAAATATACATTCTTCTCATTCAGTGTATCATACTTCTTACCATCTCACAGTGATTCTAAGGTTGATGAGTGAGACGGAGCATGTTCTGGGTGACCCTCATGGTCTAACCATCGTTAAATGCTTTTTATCGTAGCCCATGCAAAGGTCGTCTGCTTGACAGAGCCTGTTAATTAATTATTAGGATGATTAATTACAGTGCTGATGATTACCCCCCAAAACCCTTTCGAACAGAGTAGTGGTCATTCTCACCAGTTAGAATTTTGTCACGACAAAAACAGTATTTAAGATGATGAATATTCAGTAACTTTTTATTCTTACTTCATAATTGAGTATTTTTGATATGTGCCTACCTCCGCAAGAGACTGCTGCAGAATAAGACCCTTGTCTTGGTAGTCTTTTCCCCTCTTCTTTTAAGTATTTACATTAGCAAAAGTAGGAAAGATCCTTTCCTTGAAATTGTGAGGGGCTAGCAGATGGTAAAAAGAGCAGTGCAGTGTGTTGATCCACCAGCTTGCTAGGAAAGTAACTATCAACAACAGCGAATGAGCCAGTTTTAAATAAATGATAGCAGCCAATACATGGATTCAAACCACATCCGCGCCCACGTGTGACCGCAAGTATGCTGCTGCGAGTGCCCCCCCCCCCCCCCCCCCCCCCCCCCACCCACACACACAAACACACACACGCGCGCTTGGGAAGACAGTTTTTTCACACACACACACACGTGCACGTTTTGTTTTGTTGTTGTTTTTCTCACCCACCCCCACCCCCAAACGTGTGTGACATCAGTTGGCCACAGAATATAATAATAGGTATTGAAATCGATTCAAGCTTCTTTTTTTTTTTCAGTGGGGGGGGGGGGGGGGGGGGGGGGTAATACAAGACACACACACACACACCTTTTCTGTAACCAATTGGTCCCCATTATTCCTCTCCCCTCCCCTCCCCAAGTTCCGGCGATTTGGGGAACAATCTGACGGGTGAACAGAAACTGTTCTCGTTCTCTCTGTTCCCATTTTCTCTTTGTATCCACCCCCCTCTTTTCTTCTTCTTCTTTTTTTCTTCAAGTCTCTCCTTTCACCTTTCACAAACAGCCTAGCCAAAAAAAGCCTCGATACAAGCGGCACACACACACACACACACACACACACACACAGAAGGAAGTTCTCCTTTCCAAAAGCAAGTAGTTGGTCTCCCCAACCACCACTACACAACACAGCCCCCTACCCCTACACGAGGAGAAGCGAAAGGAGAGTTTATTTATTCCCAATTAATTTCCGCTGCACCGCCCCTCTCGTTAGCTCTGACAAGTATTGTCACCGGAGCTTTACGAAGCACTCCGGGAAGTCCCGAAGCCCGGGGACCCTGAGGCGGTGTAATCCTTTATCAGCCCTCCCCCCGGGATTACATTAGCGCCAATTAAGGCCTCGTGCTGGGGAGGAGGCAGGGGTGGGGTTCGGGTTCCGAAGGGTGCTGGGATAATGGTTGTGTTGGGTCAGATAGAAAAGGGAGGAGGGGGAGTGGGGCTTGAGGGGTGGGGGTGGGGGGTGGGGGGGAGTTGGCTACTGCAGCAGTGAGAATGTTGGAACAAAAACTGCGAATTGTTAAAGAAAATTCAGCAGATTGTTTGAAAGTTGGTGTGCTTGAAAGCATAAAAAATGTAGTAACTGTTGTTTTAGAATGTATTGGCGAGGGGCGTACTTAACAGGCTGCCCTATCTTTAACACACACACACACACAGCAGACACACATCAGAGAGAGAGAGAGAGAGAGAGAGAGAGAGAGAGTAGTTTGCGGCAAGCCCATCTTTCTTTGCAACATCATTCCGTTTCAAAAGAGAAAAAAAATGTGGGCGGAGATTTGAGGGAATGGGAAGACCAGCCCCTTCAATGATATCGGCTAATCGAAACATCAGCGAGAAAAATGAACTCCTGTCAGCTAATTCAAAAACGCCTTGCCTCAGCTTGTTGAAGAGAACTCTAGGAGACCAAAGTCTTGGGGGTGGGGGGGGGGGGGGGGGGGGGGGGAGTGGAGGGCCCTTCCTTGTCCCCCCCACCCCTTTCCGCCCTTTTCACCTCTTAATCTCTGCTCTCCACCCTTAATCTTTCTTCTCCTGCTCCTCCTCCTCATCCCCTCCCTGTCCACAACAGCCAGCTGAGGAGGAGACGTTGTGGTTAATCAACTCATCACGTGTTTCAACTTCTTCACTCTGATGTCCAACAACAAGGCAACACCCTCAACAACTCCCCCCTCAGACCAGAACCCCTCACCCCCTCTTTCAAATCCTTCCATCTTTTCCCCCCCCCCCCCCCCCCCCCCCTTTCCATCACCTCTACCCAATCCTCCTAGTGTCTGAAGGGAGGAGGTAGGGGGCAGACAGAGAGGAGCGAAGGAAGACAGACGGGAGGTGACAGGCGACAAGGGCGTCATCATTCCCTGCCCTGACGCTTTCTGTTTCCCCTTCTGGCGGTGTCGTGTAGTGGCCGCTGGCTGTAGCTAGAGCTGGGAGTCGTGGAGACTGGAGAGGGTCTGGGTGGCTGTTGCTGGCTGCCGACTTCAGTGACACTGAGTGTGCTGGTCATTTGGCTGTTGGTGCCAGGTGTCATCTTGTGTTAGTTCTTAGTTCTCCACCCAGTGTCAGACTCCGGGTAGTTCAGTTTGTTCTACTTCGGGTTTTAAGGTTTCCTCGACTTGTTTACAACCAAGGTTTATTTATAGACCTGGTGACTTATGCTTGGGTTTGTTTCTTGGACAATTTGTCAAGAACAGGTAGTCTAGGCCTTCACTATGCACAGCTGATATCAGCTGTTGTGAACTTAAAGATATTTTGAATATATAAAATAGGATTTTAGAAGTTTGGCAACGTGACATAGTATGATCGCTGAAACTATTGATAACCAAGGCCTTTGTTTCAGAAATGTAAGATACTTAACATACTGCCATTTCTGATATATTTTGCGAGTGAGGAAATATATGTGTGGTGTTGCAGACGATCAAACCCTTTGTTTCAATAGCAAACACCGTCATAAAATTATTGCCACCATTCTCTTAACAAAAACTCTTGAAGTACGGCTGAGAGAGATAGACAAGGGAATCATCTTCTGTTAATTATAAACGCTTAGAGCTCGAGGACAGAAAGCTGGCATAGAACAATTGTTTGCATTGCATCTGTTGAAAACATGAATGTCAGAGAATTTTGGCCTGTTGAAGAAATGTTTCACAATTTTCAACAGACGTCATTACTTTATGGTTCTGTTTGATATATATATTTTTTAAAGCAAACCTACATTAGCCTCCGGTCAGAAAATAATGTTGCGCCTGTTTCATTAAGAAATGGTTCAGGAGTCTTACTGACAAAGTGCTGTGCCCTTTTGTATGATGTACTTGCTTTAGTTTAGTTTAGTTTAGTTTTGTTTACACACAAATAACCGTCTTTGGTTGGTTCTTGATAAAAAGCAGAACTGAACAGCGAAGGATAAAAAGAACGAAAACAGAGAACAGAACGAAAAACCCCAACACTTGGCTTCGATCGGTTTCATCACTTTGGGCCAAGTTTTAAAAGCGTAATATGAATGAGGGAAGAGGCACGTTTAGTTTTAAACGAGACGTAAAAAATATGACGCTAAAACATTTACACTATGTGGTGGCAGTTTGTAGGGAATAGTAATCGAAGTAACATCGAACTCTGATTTTTTGCTTTGAGGGGTGAAGGGCCGGCACCATCTCTTGGTGAGAGAGAGAGGAGGAGAGAGAGAGAGAGAGAGAGAGAGAGAGAGAAGAGAGAGAGAGAGAGAGAGAGACAAGTGGTCTCGAAGACAACCTGAAGGAAAAAAGCGAGAGAGAGAGAGAGAGAGAGAGAGAGAGAGAGAGGAGAGAGAGAGAGAGCAGTGACCGAAACTGATGGTGACCGTTGCCTTCTGGCGGGGGACCAACAGAGACCAACACAGCTAGAGGGTTTACGAGGGGTCAAGAGAAGGGTCAAGGAGCACAGACAGTCTGTGGCTAGCACTCAGCCCGCAGTCAAGAGGACTGGACTGTTTGTCAGCATGGTCCATCGTGGAGAGCCGCGTGGGGAAAGTTTGCCGGCTGTGGTGTGAACATGGGTAGTTAGCATCAGTCATCACATTTTGTGAGAAGAATCATCAACTTTGGGTTTTTTTAGGTACAGAGAGACTGCATAATGCTTTGATTCATATTTTGATGTATAGCACAGTCTGCTGAATCCCCCCCCTCTCCCTTCCTACTTTTTAAAGGACAGAATTTATTTAGGTTTTTTTTTTCATTCGACAGTAAAGTTTTCTTCTTTTTTTCTGAAAAAAAAAAAGGTTGAGTGAAAATTGTGAGCATAGCAAAAAGTTGTGATAATGTAATAGATACCAGACACTGTGTTGTATTACAAACCGGAAAGTAACAAACTTCAGCAACAAGAAAATGCTGACAGCTTTTGAAGGACTGCCTGTTTTAAGTTATCTTCAAAATCTTCATTTGGCGGACCAGTTTTATGTACTGTTAATCTGTTCGTCCTGCCAGTCTAGTCAGCCCCAAGTAACTGGGTCCATCCCAGAGCACAAAGCAACAACGAAAACAACAACAAAAATCAAGGCTTCTGGCTGTTCCTCCAACATGAGTTTGTCAGCGCCAACAAGGTTCCATTCCATCGACGCTCTTCTGGGACTGGATAGGGTGGGCAGTGAGACTCCTTCCCGCCACCAGCATCATCGTCACCACCAGCATCACCACCCCCACCATCATCATCCACAGCATCAGCTTCACAAGCATCATCACAATCACCATCACCATCATCAGCATCACAGTCAACAACATCAGCATCAACAAGAGACTGGAGCCATGTCGTGCAAACAGGAGGCACGTGTGAAGCACGTGCAGACTACGTCATCGTCTGTTCTAGGACACGGCATGGGCGGCATCGTTGGAAAAAGGCCATCTTCTAATATAGGTAAGACTGTTGTTATTGTTGTTGTTGTGATTGTTGGTGGTGGTGGTGGTTGTTTTGTGTGTGTATGTTGTGGTGTGATGTGTTGTGTTGGGTTGGGTTGTATTGCCTTGCATTGCATTGCACCATATTCATGTTTTTATGTTGTGCTCAGTTCCCCATGAGTTTGCCAAAGTAGTTTTCAGTATTATTATGGGATTTCACTTCTTGGAACTGTTCTGCCCGAAATTTCTCATTGTTTATATAACGTCTGTTCGTTTGTTGTTGTTGTTTGTTGGGTGTTTTATTGTTGTTGGTTGTTGTTGTTTTTTTGGGTTTGGGGTTGGGGTTCTTCCTGTTAATCACCACCAACGCACCCTTTTCAACAATGTTTAAAAAAAAAAGAAAAAAAGAAATGTACTTCGTGCCTCTGTTGTCCTTTCAGTGGTACATTCTCTGATTTAACTCACATACGAGGAGAGAGAGAAAAGACAGACTGATACAATTCAGGACCTGTATACATACAATTTTTGTGGCATGATGTGTGAATTGATTTATATCATCATCATTATCAGCAGAACTAGTAATAGTAGTAGGAAGAGCAGTAATAGCAACCGTATCTAAGTAGCAGCAGCAGCAGCAGTTGTGGTAGGAGACGTAGCAGTAGTAGTATGTTCTTTGTGCCTTTTCTTTATTCATTGAAGTAGGGAATTACAGATATGTTTAATTATGACTTATATAAATTATCATATCATATCAGATTACGCCAAGTTATATTTTATTGTATTGTACTGTACTGTATTATTATTGTATTGTAATGTATCAACATTGCAGGGGCACAAGTATTGTACAATTTTGTTAATGGATCGTACTTTTCATTGATTTATTTTATTTTTAAAAATATTTTTTTAACTTACTCATGTCCTCACGCTATGCGAAAAAAAGGAAAGAAGAAAAGAAAAGAAGAAAAGATGATAGAAATCTCATGCCAGAGGTATACGCTAGATTTGTATTGTATAGAATTGTGTTATTGTGCTAAAATGTATTGTATTGCTTTGTATTGTTTTGCGTTTTACATTGTATTGTATCAGATCTGATTGGAAAGATGGGTTTTGTCGTTGTTGGCGTTGCTTTCACATTTATTTATTTTTATTTATTGTTTTATATCGAGGATAATGGAATAAGCACTCATGTGCTTTTTTACATCCAGTCCCCGTGTGTATGCGGTTTTGTAAATTCTGTCATCTGTTTCCACCGGCACACAATGGCCTACTCTTCCGAAAAGCGGAACAGGATTTAACGTGTGCGCAAGATGTTCTGCATGCGTTCGAACACGGAGCCTCGGTTTATAGTCTCATCCGAAGGACATTTCATTTTGTGTGTTTGGTTTTGTTTTAATGGCGCTATTTTCTGGTGTTTTTTTGTCGTTGTTTTTCTTTGTTTATGTTTGTGTTGTTGTTGTTGTTGTGTTTTTGGTGGTGTTGCTATTTTATCAACAGTCATATACATGCATCTAGACTGGACACGCTCACAGACTTATGTGTTAATTCAGATTTATGATATGATCTGTTTGGAAGTAGTAGTGAAATCGAAGTTTAATTGCTACTTCCATTAAAACAACAAAACTACCACCACCAACAATGAATACCAAGCAAACAAAACCCCAGCAACAACAGAAAATACCACCTGAACTACCACCCCCACCCCCCTGAAACCCCCAACAAAAACAACAAAGAAACAAAACCATAAACCCACTACCATAAACAAAACAGTATACACTTAGATAATACAGAGCACATGGTTTTGTTTAATAGCCCCAAAAGAGGCAGCCAGTGTTGCAGTAAACATTATTGGGAAGTAATACCCAATAGAAAATTAAACCACCTCCATTGCAATAACAAAGGACGAATATATTGGTTGTATACATTTCTGCAAAAAGCATCAATTAGGTAAAGTTTGTATTTCTGTTTTTGTTGTGCTCTTGTTTCAGCCTGTGTCATTTCTTCTTCTTCTTCTTCTTCTTCTTCTTCTTCTTCTTTCTCTTCTCTCTTTCTTCTCTTCCTCCTCCTTATCTTCTTCTTCTTCTTCCGATCTTCTTCTTCTTCTTCTTCTTCTTTCTACGAATTCTTCTTCTTCTTCTTCCTTATTCTTCATTCTTCTTCTTCTTCCTCCTTTTCCACCACCTCCTCCCCCTTTCTCCAAACTAAGGCTTATTCTCCTACTTACTAGATCTACCAAGTCTTCTTCGAACTCTTCTTCTGTGTCTCCTTTCTTTTGTCCTCCGTTGTTCTTTCCCCAACTCCAATATCTCCTCCTCCTCCCTCTTGCTCGTGTAAGGCTGGGTGCAGTCAGGCCACAGTAAAGTGGAAGAAGAGGTGGGGGCCGAAAGACTTGCTTGAAGGGGCTTTCTGATTATTTTGAACATTAGCTGTCCACTTCCTTCTAGACATTGGTCTTGTCTTCTTCCTCATGCTCTTTTCATCTCGTCGCCTACTTCCTCATATGACTGTTCATAACGTCTGTTGTCTCTGCCTAAATGATCCAGTATTCATGCCATGGCCTAATCTGGTCCTTAGATCATTATCATTAGCGTAGACTGACCTCACACACACACACGCACGCACGCACGCGCGCGCGCGCACGCACACACACGCACGCACACATACATATGCACTCTCTCTCTGTCTCTCTATCTCTCTCTGTGAATTTATTTGCGGCTTACATGATAATAGCCATAGCCATTCATTCATTCATTCATTCATTCATTCATTCATTCATTCATTATTTAAACAAATAATCACGCAAGAAAAAAAGAAGAATGCATATCCATCTACACAAGGAATGTTTGTCTTTAATGCAAACCTCCTATCTGTGTCCTATGATTAGATCAGCCTGACTTAGTGTGTTCAAGTGCCTTCACTTCAGGGCATGCTTGCTAGTCATTTGAAGTCGTTTTGAGTAGGATAATAGTCATAGAGAGAAAGGGAGACAGAGAGAAAGAGAAACACGTCTAGATGGACTGAAAAGAACAGGTGTGTGTGTGTGTGCTGTGCGTGTGTGTGTGTGTGTGTGTGTGTGTGTGTGTGTGTGTGTGTGTGTGTGATGTGTGTGTGTGTGTGTCTGTTAATTCATCTATCTCATTTTATTCTTTATGTCGAGGATAACGGAATAAGCACTCATGTGCTTTTTTTATTTTAAAAAAAAAACCAGTCCCCGTGTGTATGCGGTTTAGTACATTTTTGTCATCTGTTCCTATCTGCACACAATGGCCTACTCTTCCGAAAAGCGGAACAGGTTTTAACGTATGCGCAAGATGTTCTGAGTGCGTTTGAACACGGGACCTCGGTTTATAGTCTCATCCGGAGGACTTTTAGGGGGAGTAGAATCGGCACTGATTTTAACTCCAAGGGAAAAATACCCTTGAATGGGATTCGAACCCGGGTCAGCAGATCCTAAGCGCAATGTGCAACGCTCTAAGCGCCAGGCTATCTCTACCGCCTCCTCTCCTTCCCAGTGTTTTCGTAGTTAGGAAGTACCAAGAGATAGAAACAAAAGTAGGAAACATCAGGAACATAATTTTTAGTCTTAAAACAAAGGACTAAAAATTACAACATAACTTTTAGTCCTAAAAGAAAGAGCTAAACGTTATGTGGATCGGCATTCTAGAAACAATGTACCGGTCTACAAAGCCAGAAGTTGTGCGTTTGATCCGTTTAAACCTGAACTCCCCCCGTCCGTCCGCTAGACCTTGAGTGGTGGTGTGGGTTTTATTCTTTCTGTTGACCTGATTCATTGTTTGTTTCATGTTCAAGCGGTGAAAAACACATTCGAAAGATGTCCCCCCCCCCCCCCCACTCCCCCCCCCCCCCCCCCCCCCCCCCCCCCCCCCCCCCCCCCCCAACCCCCCACAAATTTATCAAATCAACTACAAAATACCACAATACTATATCCCATTATTGTAGCATATACTCACAATAAATATAATATATATTATATTATATTTATATTTATAAATATTTACTATATATATCCGCGCGCGCATCACACGCGACACCACACATCCACACCACACTAACACACACAACAAACAACAAACTCACACACAACACACACAATGGGAATTGACCGTTAAACTGAAGATATTATCACAACACACACTCAAGCTTTGCTAATCAACATACTGCTTTAGAGAAACAGATACTCAGAACAAAAATATGATTAAAATCTTTTCGTTTTAAAAAAGTTTGCTTGTGTTTGTTTTTTTAGGTGGGGGGAGGGAGGGAAGAGAGAGCCCCCCCCCCCCCTAAACAAAAAAAACATCAATAACCATATAAGATTAATTTCAACAGGGTAAATGGTAACCAACACCTGCAGGATGGGGGGTGGAGTGGGGGGGGGGGGGGGGGTGGCATGGGCAATTAAGTTTTCGGTGACTGGAAGTTTGAAGTAGGATGGACATACAAGGAAGCCTCCAACATGAATTGAATGAAAGAACCATTGATTATGATAGACTACAATAAATATAGGCATGTGCGCACCCAACTGTACAAAGATATTTTACTGCAAATAATACAAAGTTCTGCAGACAGTGGGGGTGTACTAGACTTACTCTATGTATTCCTTACTGACCTTCGCTGTGTAAGGTGTTTTAAAATCTTTTTTTTTTAGGATTGAAAAAAATTAGGGGAAAGGGAAAGAAGTAAGAATAACGGTGTGGAAAATGTGGTTTCAGCAATCAAGAAGAGGCACTTGCGGTGTTTTTCAAATACTCAGCATGTTGCGGTCCGCGCTCTATATAACAAGGTAAGCGGCTCCATGATTTCATCCCGCGAAAAATACTGTGCCTTTTTTCTCATCCTCCAAAATAAAGCTGTCTTCACAGTGAGGAAAAATATGGTCTGTCTCCCTCCACAAATATCGGGGAGTGTAACGTGTCATAATGCCAGAAGAAAGAAGTACTACTTCTAATATATGGGGGTGATTGAGACGCTCCCACCTCCGAAAAAAAAAAGAAGAAAGGAAAAGAATGATTTGTGAAAATAATAACGTTGTTCTGCGAGGGCTGTTGTCATTATGAACCCCGAGGCGCTCTTCCTGCCGGGCCTGGTGTCGCCTGCGCGTGACAGATCGTAATTGCAGGACAGGCAGGGAGGAGTGGGAGCTCATTTCCTGGACACCAAAAAATGCTTTATCCGTGCACAATCACTTTGTCGCTCCCAAATGTGAATTTGGAGACATATGGATATGTACAACCTGCTATCGCCGTCGGCACCGCTGGTGGGTGATTTGGAAGAAGGGAGAGGAGAAAACGGGGGCCCAATCGTTTATGCTTTTGGCAGGCTTATTGTCGGAGCTTTAATTAATAGTTGAGTATTGAAGAATACTGCGACGCGTCAGTTCCCATACGCTAATCAAAGTAAGTTCGGCCAAACGAGAGGGGGTGTAAAACGGCAAATCTCACAAAGTGAATTCGAACCTAGGGTGTTGACGCAGGGGTCGGGGACGAAGATAGACTGGAGGGGGGGGGGTGGGGGGGGGGGGGGGGGGGGTGTGGGGAGGAAACGCGACACAGTGATAAGTTTTTTTTAAGAGTATTGGAACGCGGTTGTTGGGTGGGAGCACCAAACGGCGATAAACACATTTATTACTTACTGGGACGCTCTGTGGATTGGGGAAGGGGAGGCCCGGGAGAACTGAGTTTTCACTCATCCAATTTATGGTGGTCCCCTATCCTTTTTTTTTTTTCTTGAAGGGTTGAAATCTATTAGAGAGGCTTTCTTGTTTCTGTTTATTCATCATTTTCTTTTATCTACGTTTCATTCCCATACCCTCCAGTGTGGACGTGCTCGTGAATGTTCTTTATCAGAGTGTTGGGGTTTGTTTATTTATTTAAAAAAAAAAGTTTTTGATTATAACCAGTGAAACGGATTATGAATAAATAAAATCAATTTATTTCGCAGGAACTTTTCTTTAGAATCAAATATCCCAATTCGACTTTCATTTGATTTGTGAGTGTGTGTGTGTGTGTGTGTTGTGAGTGTGTGTGTGTGTACTGGGGATCAAATGGTGGGGTGGGGAGAGGAACAAATTTCATTTCCAACCTATGTTACCACTCCTGTGATAGTTGTGAAGGGATACGGGGGTGTGGGTGGGACATTACCACAAAAAATACCCCGCCGCCCCCAAAAAAACCACCCCACAAACTAACCAACGGCCCAAATCCCCCTAGAATTCTAGTATTTTTCATACTCTTCTTTGTATTTTTCCTCAGGTTTCTTTGCTCTCTTCTCTCTCTCTCTCTTTCTCTTCTTCTCTTTCTATCTTCTCTTTCTTCTTCTCTTTCTCTCTCTCTCTCTCTCTCTTTATGGTTTTGAAGGGGAGGGTACCTAATGTTAAAAAACAAGAAATGAACTTTTGGGCGGGATGGTAGTGGAGTATTTTAGCGTTTTGTTGCAATATATTTATTAAGTAGTGTATTTCCTATGTGCTCTCTGGCTTTCCTTTGAGGGTTTTCCGGCCTTTTCCTCATTGTTTTTTGTGTGGTTGATATTCCTATCACATTTTCTCAATTGCAGCATTATGTTGTATAACACTCAAACAATTCCATATATGGTGGATACTAGTGATGAGAAATTGTCGAACAAATTTGCGTATAGTCAGTCTTAAGTGGCAACGCCAGACCTTCTTCTAGATGGATAACGTCTAAAATCCGTAAAGGCTATTTTCTGGAGACTGTTTAGGTAATCAAACCTTCGCCCCCCCCCCCCCCCACCCCCCCCCCCCCCCTCCCCCCCCCCCCCACACCCCCCCCCCCCCCCCCCCCCCCCCCCCCCCCCCCCCCCACAAACATAAAACCAAAACATGAAAACACCAAACTAAACGACTAACAACCAAATTAAACTAAAACAACAAACCCAAAACAAAACACAACGAAAGGATCGACAACTTTCAGAATGGAACAGAAAACATGCATAGGAGACGGCTTTGTTATACAACACATACATGTACCATCTGACGTCGCGGTTTTCAGTCGGCGCTTTTGGACGGACTCTTTCGTGGTGGGATTATAAGAAGGGCGAAGCGAAGCCAGAAAGCTTGCAGCGCTGCCAAAATTTTAGCGTATGATGTTGGATAAGCTAAATAAATCAATTACCTAATGGTGACGTTCACGATTCTGACCAGTTTGGGGTGGGAGTGGGGGATTGGGGCGCAGTGTGAAGGAAGGGAAGAAAACTCAGTGGAAGGTTGTTCTGTCAACGCTAGTTTTCCGATGCAATTGGATAGGCTGCTGGGGTTTACACACCTAAATGTGTTGGCAGAGCGGGAAAGGGTTACAAGAAAAAAAGAAACAAAAAAACCCCAACACACAAAATCACACCAAAACTAAGTACAGCATCGACAGTGCACAAATAGTACATATCACTGCCCGGGACATGTTCTGTAGAAAAACTGGACTTGCAGACTTAAGTGTCTTTGGTGCCTTGAAATAGTTGTGAACAAAGTAAACAAACAAAACATCATGGTAAGGCAGTCCAAGAACATACAATTCCATCTTTTCATACTTTTATCACTGGAGTTTTTCCAGGGCTGGTGGCATTGTTCCCGATGATATACAGAATTAAGTACATTAAATAAAATAATATTTTGATTTAGCTCCTAGCCCCACACGACCAGAGGCTTATCCGGGTTCATTTTGCGTGGGACCCGAGAAAAAGATATAAAAAGGTACACTGCATTTCCTGCCAGAGGTTGGAATGCAGACTTCCTCTAACTAAGTAAAAACAACTGATAAATAATGCCATTGTAGTTTTATTTCACATTCATTTTATCTAAATCCTACCAACTATGGAGGCCATATCACGATTGACTAACACGTCAGAAGCCAAGAAACAAAACAAAAAACAAAAAAAAATTGCTACAGACAGGAGACAGACTGACTTCCATTAATAAAAGTACCTTTATACCAGAAATATAAAAAGTGGGTTATAGCTGAACCCATCTTGATTCTTTGAAAAACAAAGGAAACATAGACCAAAGCGTAAGTTAATGTTCAGTGTGTACCTAATTCTGTAGTTGTAACCCGGTTACTTCTTTATTTTATGTCGACTTCGGCCCTTTTCGTTGCCTTCAAGTATGGTTTTACTGCTATACTTTGTTAAGACTGTGCGGCTGTGATTGAACTATACATAGTGTAGTTATACCGTATTTGCTACGTCACATAAGCAGAGATTGCAAGTTTCAAAAGCAACGCATTTGTGATAAAGTCTTATTTATTCATATTGCTGTTCATGAACAATCTTGTATTTCAAAGGCAAAATTTTTGTTCACAGTATATTTCCTTTCTTAGTTGGGCAGGTTGTAGTGGCAAGAGAATATCTGTTTCTGTTTATTAACCCACGTATTTAGACTCAATTTAAGACGCAAAATAGCTGTTTCCTATTTGTTCAGTTGTATTTACTCAGTCTGAGGAATGCAGATTTCTGTTTCAGTTTATTCATTCAGTAATGTTGGACATTGATTTTAAGAGCTAATTTTCTGCTCAAGATTATTTTGTTCAGACTTGTTAACTTTCATCTGTTGAATTTCCTCTCGGGTTGATTTGTTTAATTCAAGCTGAGCTCATAGAAGCAGACTTTCTGTTCTGTTTGTTCAGACTGCAGTCTGAAGAAAACATTTCTATTCTGTTTATTAATTCATCAGATTTTACTTTTGAAAAATGTGTAAATGGCCTTTAAAATTTTTTATATAGATGTTCTTATTCACTTATGTCGCAGTTGTTACACGCCCCCCCCCCCCCCCCCCCCCCCCCCCCCCCGAAAAAAAAACAACCACCCAACACTTAACAAAAACAGCAGCAAGCAAACAAGGAGAAGCACATGCGCACAAACAAAAATAAAACGTCATAAAAACTAAAAACAACAACAAGAATAACCAGAAACTGAAACAATCAAACAAAAATAACACCATTTTTGCTCTGATTAAATAAACAAACAAATTAAGATTTTTTTTTTCAAGAATGAAGGTTCGGTTTCGATTAATTCGTTTCCTTCTTTTGTTTGTTGTTTTAAAAAGCAAAATTTATGTAATCTTCGATTTTTCTTTTCTCTTCTTCTTTTTTGGGGGGTGGGGGGGGGGGGGGGGGGGGGGGGGGGGTTAGTGAAGGTATATCACAATTTCAAATAAGGAAATGTTTTTTCCCCATTATTTGTATATTCATTTTTGTATCCATCTAAACAGTGCACTGCAACTATATTTCAATTTTCACTGGCAGATAGACCCATTTTACTGCTCAGAAATGGTATCTCAGTAGAATTATTACTCACACACAAAAAGCTGTTTGTACCTCGCTCTCTTTCGTCAGTACACACACACACACACACACACACACACACAACACACACACACACACACACACACACACACACACACACACCACACACACACACCATGATATGCCAGTTCTGACAGTTAACTCTCCAGTTACTGCCACTGATTGAGAAGAGATTTCGAGTTTGGTTTAAAGAATCATGTCACGTTTAGAGATCACCATTTAAAAGATTTCCATCCCCTCCTAGTTCCAAGGGGTTCGTTTTATCACTAATTTCTTCCAACGTTCTGTCCTTTACTCCAGATGCAGGAGTGAGAGTTTCACCAGAAGAAGACAGCGGCCACGATGACGTCAGCGGCGACGATACGTCAGAAGCAGAGCGACGTCAGAAGAAACACCGACGTAATCGTACCACGTTCACTACCTTTCAGTTGCACGAGTTGGAACGGGCGTTCGAGAAGTCTCACTACCCTGATGTGTACAGCAGAGAAGAACTGGCCATGAAGATCAGCTTACCTGAAGTCAGAGTGCAGGTCAGGGTTTGGGTTTTTTGGTTGTTGTTGGTTGGTTGGTTTTTGTGTGTATGTTTGTTGTTTTGTTTTGTTTGTTTGTTTGTGGTTTTTTGTTTTTTGTTTGTTGTTGTTTTTGTTGTTGTTGGGGTTGGTTTATGTATATATATATTTTTTTTGGGGGGGTCTCTGGGTGTGTGTGTGTGTGTGAGGAGTGGTCAGATGAGAGAGAGAGTGGATGGGTGAGAGAGTGTAGGATGGAGGAGTAGGAGAGAGAGATAGATTGAACAGGAATACTTAAGGAAAAAGACATTGATGGCTTTGCCACATTGCAATAGAAAAATGAAGTATTAAGCTTTGATTCTGATATTCTCCCTGAATCCCTTAGGGCGTCACTGGGGCTGTGCATTATTCAGACAGTCATTGTTTTCGGCACACTAGACCTGGCGGAGCCCATTCAGGTCGTAGGTTGTATGCACGGAATTGAACATCTTTTCTCTTCAGGTGTGGATGACAAAGCAGAAATTGTGTAGTAGTGGTGGTGATAATTTGTTCAGGAGGGACTAGCATCTGCCACAAGAGGTACGCTGCTACGGTTTTCAGTTTGAAAAAGCTGTCCTCCGTCAACCCCAAAGTGTGGCTGCCTCTCTTCCCCTTTCCCTCTCCCCGAGCTGATCTGAGGAAAATTGACCACCATATAAGATCGAGAGGAGAATTGGGAAAAGAACTCCATCCTCTCTTAATTCTCCCACGATGATAAATCAAAACAATGCAACAAAACTCGCAGGAAAAACAGAAACCAAATAACTACACCCCCACCCCCTTCGGAAACTGCCTGCTTCTTCCCCTTTTGTTGTGTATAAAAAATAAAAAAAAGGAAGAGAAAGAAAAGGAGGAAAAAAGGTCCAAACAGGATGCAAAATGTCGTCAGCGCAATGGGTTAATCTCTTCCACACACACAGGTCCATTACAGGCTTTTACAGGGATCAGCTGAGAGAGAGACCTCTTGAAGGCACAATGCAGTCCGCTGGTCCTCTGGTGTACAAAAAACAACGGCGGTCGATAAACCGCACCCTGTGTGACGCCAATGGTGCACCCTGTTTTTGTCCTATTGCCCATCTGTTGAATGTAACGTGACAGGAAAATGCCCGCCTTTTCCACTTTACGTTTTAATCCAGCTTTTAGGAAACTATGTTCATATTGGGAAAAGGGCTGTATTTAGTTACACGCTATTGTTTTTCCTTAACTAGTTTGTTGTTTAAGAAAGTACAGTTTTCTCTCTTTCATGTTTAAAGTTTATTCTAAAAAGGAGGGTTATTTAGACTCAAGAGAAACTTCACTCCCTCCCCCTCCTTCTCTCTATTCCCCCCCCCCCCTCTCTCTCTCTCGTGTATGTTGGGGGGGGGGGGGGGGGGGGGCTTTTCAGTCTGTCTTGGTAGTTATGTCATTTGTCTAATAATGGTGGAATATAAAAGTAGCAATACTGCCCTTTTTCTGTCCCTAGTGTGTGTGCACGTATTATTTATAGTGAATGTCTCTCGAGAGATTCATGAACAAAAGTGGCTTGATAGGCTTACTTCTTTTCCTGAATTCACCTTTTTTCCTGTCTGTCTTCATGCTTTCAGCAACCGAAATCTGCATTGTGGGTGGTGCAGTTAACTTCTTTATGAGGTTCATCAGGGCTGGTCTGTCTTTTGCTGTGCATCATTAGCTCATCATCATCTCCTCCCCTCTCCCCACATCACTTAACGAAGAGTGAAGCAGCCATCATCAGATGCTATACTAAAACCATTGTAACGTCGTTATACGCTGCGATTTCGCCGTGCAGGGCGATAATTAACCTAATCCAAACGTTTAGCTTGCCATAGGCACGCCACTCCAGCCACAAAAGCCTGAGTTGTCTGCCCTTTCGCGGCAATCGAATTAGCTCTTTCGAGACCCCTCGTTGCCAACCAGAGCTTTAGCCCCGCACCAAACGAAGTCCTAATTGGGGATTGGCCCATGCACTGCACGCGCTCTTTGTCGTGTGGTCAAGCACGAAGAGTTAATTGCAGGGGAGAGCAAGAGATGTGGACAAAGGGGTGGGGTGGGGGAGTGGGGTGGGGGGGATGAAATAATGACAGAGGAGGGAGACAGGGAGGGGGGGGGGGGGGGGGGGGAGGGGGGGGGGGGGGGGGTGAGTCTAGGCGTGCAATCTGAGAGGTAGAGGAAAGTTCAAGACGTCAGATTCTGTGGTGGGTGTGGCTTGTCTGTCAGTGGCAGTGTCATCTGATGGTCATCACCTTCACACAGGGAACCTGCAGACACCACCAGGAGTTTCAAAGGAGAGGTGGGGGGTGGAGGATAAGGGGATAAATAAACCGTTGGGTATGGTGGTCTGGTTGCCTCAAAAGTATTGCGTCAAAAATTACAAATTATAATCCTAAGAAAAGAAAATAAGTGCATAGTATTCTGTCTACAGCTACTCCTATTGTTCAAGGGGATATGTTTTTGTTTTCCTTGCAGCTAGAGCCCCGAAGTTCACCAATGGTGAGATTTCGCATATAAAATTATGTAACTGTTTGCATGTTAGATATTCTCTTATGTGGGAATTCGGCTAAGGTGATATCATTCATTACTCTTTGTGCATTATCAAGTGTTGGTCTTCACCTGCTATGCTGCACACCACTGAAATCACACTTTTCACGCTGAAAACGATAATCTTAGTCCTAACAGTAACATTTTGTTGTTGTCTGAATCAAGCCATCGGGTATGGTGTAAGTTGTTTCTCGGAGAGGGTCCATACTGTATTTGAGAAGTTGTAAAGCACACAATGACAAATCATAACTGTTCATACTGTGAGCTATTTCATTCACTAGAATGGCACAAAATGGGTCAAAGCGATACTGTTGATTCAGAATAGTATCCATTACTGTTTTGAATGTTAAAATAATCACTTTTTTTTCATGGGGACAAAAGAGGCCCATGTCCTTTGACGCACTTGGTGATTGAAAAGTAGTATCAAATGTAGATGATGAAAAATAGCTGGGTTGTTGTTTTTTTCGTGGAAAATGAACAGTTACAAGGTTTTGTGGTTCAAACTGCTAGTAATGATTTTGAAAATTTACGTCACTGTTTCTACTTCTCAGTCTTAGGGCGAAAATAGTTGTTTCTACATTTTTGACACAGGTAGACTCCAATAATGCAGAGACAGAATAGTGAATCCTATAACGAGAGACGGGAGGCTCTGGCTGGATTAGGCAAGGGGTTGTGGTTAGGATTTAGGGGACAGAGGAAAAAGAAGCCGTCAACTGGAAACAGCACAGCTGTCAGAATGCAAGCTGTCAGGTTAGAGGTCTTGGACAGAGAATGGCTGTGGGGGAAAAGAAAGTTGAATAGCTTTATCACGGCATGGAGCCCCACGATAAAGACTTTAATGGGCTTGATACGATCTTAAGTTCTACAATACGAGCAATGAATGGGTTTGACGGTAGTTGAAGTGCTACAGTAACAGAAATAAATAGCTTTGACACCCTCTACAGCTCTGAGAATGAGAATGGACTTGATGTTATCTGGAGTCCTACAGTAAGAGAAGTGAAGGAATTTGACACGATCTGAAGTCTTGCAGTGAATGAGTTTGACAGTTTCCACAAAATTCTGTCGGTGGGATTCTAAAACAGAGCTTTGTGTGCCATGAACAGATGCAGAACGTCTCACGCACACGTTATAATTTTTTGTGTGTGGAAGAGAGAAAGAGAGGGAGAGAAAGAGAGAGAGAGAGAGAGAGGGACAGACAGACAGACAGACAGAGAAAGAAAGACAGAGAGAGGAGAGAGAGAGAGAGAGAGAGAGAGAGAGAGAGAGAGAGAGAGAGAGAGAGAGAGAGAGAGATGGTTCGACTGAAATCGTTTTCAATTTCTCCATTATTACTATCATTAATTTGGCTTCTGTAGCTGAGCACGACGCCATATTATGATGGATGGAGTCAGGTAGATATTGGCGCTGAACCCTCGGTCCTGTTAATTAAGGAAATCAGCATGAATGTTTGTTTTGACCCTTTTCCCCGCAAGTCCCTGTATGGGTGAGACTTTAAAGGGTGAGTTTGTGTGCCAATGGATGCATGCTTTCTTCCCCTTGCGTATGAAGTTAAAACAAAATCCATCTTTAATAGTCAATTACAGGTACAGAAATAACACCAATGCATCCGTCATACTCCGTGTCATTGTGCTACAACGAATAAATAAATACCCCATAATAAAAGAAAAAAATAGTACCCCCCCACCTTCCCCACAAAGATGAAACATGGGAGTAAATGCTTACAAGTCGACTTCCATGTGGTTATTGCTAGCAGCTTTTGCCATTGCATACATTATTGTTGCTACTGCTGCTGTTGCTGCTATTTGATGATGATGACGGCGGCCACAATAATAAAGATTACTAGAATGACAGCCACTATGGCCAAATAACAACGGTGTTATTTCTACTTGCTTTTAATGAAGCCTATACCTGACACAAGATTTGAACCCATGTCTTCTCTGCCTTGCAGGTGTGGTTCCAGAACCGCCGGGCCAAGTGGCGGCGCCAGGAGAAGGTAGAGAGCGGCAAGCTGTCGGACTCCCTCCCCATCCCTTCCTCCTCCTCCTCCCCTGGCCTCTCCTGTCCCTTCCCCGCTCACTCCCTCCCCCTTGACCCCTGGCTGACCCCACCCATCATCCAGACTGTCAACCCTACCTTCCCCCCTTCCGTCACCCTCCAGTCCCTCGTCAGCCCCGTGCTGACGTCATCCACTCCAATGACGTCATACCCCGAGTTCCTCGCCTCGGCGGCGTCCATGAGCGCGGCGGCCGCTGCAGCGGCTTCGGCAGTGTCCCTGGCCGGGGGTGCCGGGCTGAACGTGTTCGGAACGTCTCCCAGTCTTCGGAAGCAGCAGCAGCAGCAGCAGCAGCAGCAGCAGCAAGCGGCGGATCGGGAGATGATGCCTTTTAACGCTTTCCCGCAAGACCCCGCCTCTTGTATCGAGTCCTTGAGAGTACGAGCTAAGGAACATCTTCATAAGTATGGGGCTGGCGCTATCTGAATGAGAGAACAGACAAGATGAGAACAGAAGAAAAGCTGGAAGAGAGAGAGAGGCTGCTCGAATGTTGAAAAGAATGATGGAATAAAGCACGTGGGAAAAAAGCCATCTGTCGGGAAATGATCCAGTTCCTGTTGTAATAGTTGATAACCACCATCAGGATTGTTCAAGATCTCAGTCGTAACAGTCTCTTTCCCCAACGCCCACCCTCAAGTAATTGGCATTGATTTTGAGATCAAAACCTTCCCCCCCCCCCCCCAACCTTTTTTCCAAAGTGTTTTAGTGGAAAAACGGTTTGCCCAAGTATAGAAAAAGATGCACAAGATTGTGAATCTGTCATTTTTATAGATGTGAAAAACACCTTTTTCGTTCGTATTTACGACCGTTTGAAAATGACATTCCACATGTGTCGTATTGTGAGATAGTCAAATAGAAATTAAAATGAAAGTGTATCAAAGCTAATGTTTTTGTTTGGTTTTGCTTTGTTTTCAAAGATGTGGGGTGTTGTCAAGCCAATGGCTCAAGTAGGAAGAGAAAAACGATTTCTGAGAAATATACGACTGTTTACTAGCAATTCAAGGATGAATTTTCTCTCCCCCCCCCCCCCCCCCCCCCCCCCCCCCCACACACACACAGAGTCAGTCCAGGATTAAAAAATTGGGGGGGGGGGGGGGGAGAAGATTTTACCACCAGTTTCCTTTATGCTGGCAGTCAGAAATCTGGCAGTTAATCAGATTGTAATAATTATACGATAAATAGTCTATAATTGTTACAATTTTTTTTATTATTCAAGAAACAATGACTGCAGGCAAATTATGCTAGGTGATCTTACAAGCTTTACTAAATTTTTCAAGTATGGAGGAGGTAAATTGTATGAATTATGAAAGAAAACTTACATATAGACTGAAAACGTTGACAAATGAGATGAACGAATTGAGTGCATTTAACTGTTATTATCTAAAGAAGCCAATACAATCCAAACTTTCAAACCGCCACTCTCTGGTCAGTCTTGAAACATCTGACAGGTGATTGTAAGGCATTCCATATGTGTCAGCCTATAAAAGCACTTTCATGTTAAAACTCTATAACTATGTAGAGAGACAATAAATTATTTTTTTAAAGGTGAATTTACGTCACTTGAAACTTTGGATGATATTGGTCTATGATCAAATGCGTCAAAGCAACAATAATGCTAACCTTATGGAATAACAGTTTGTGGTCGACTTGTGTTCAAATTGAATTTTTTCACTGACTCCTTTTAGCTGTGGCTCTGTAAGTGTGTGTCAAGGTCTGGTAGTCTCTTTAAGTATGCAGATGTATGATGCAACTCTCACAGTTATCCCCCTCACCGAACCCTTCTCCGTATATGTGTGTGTGTGTGTGTGTGTGTGTGTGTGTGTGTGTGTGTGTGTGAGAGAGAGAGAGAGAGAGAGAGAGGGAAAGAATTAAATAGGACAAGATCTTTAAGCTTTGTAAGTGTGTAAAGCGTTATTTCTGCTAAGCTTAGTGCGCGCGCGTGTGTGTGTGTGAAGGCATTTGATAACAAAAAGACACAACAGAAGGATTACTTAATTTTGCCAATGTTAATATTTTTCAGCAGTCCTTGGCTAATTCTAGCTGGCTTGAGAAACTGGGCTGTGCTGGTGAGAATAGCCACAAGACTGATGAACAGTGTTTATTCTGTCTGATTTAAAAAAACAAACATCTAACAAAACAAAACAAACAACAAAAGCCCAACTATTTGTTGTATGTCTGAAGCCTGCAGGTTTTCCAAAAAGCACATGCTTTCATATAGTGCGATGAAAAATACGACATCACATCCCCCTCCTTTCATGTGAAAACACACACACACACACACACACGCACGCACGCACGCACGCAAACACACACACAGAGGGGGGTTCGGTGGGGGAGGGGGGGGGGGATGAGAGATGTATCAGTCGTATAGAAGAAGAGATATTGCCGGTAAACAATCACAAACACATCTGTGTAGACTAAGCAAACAAGTTGCGAAATTGCAACAACAACGAATAAATTTACAAGTAGAGTTTGTTGTTTGGAAAATGCATGCAATGTGTATCAAAGCTCAGCCATTTCTGCTCTTATGAGTATATTGGATTGAAGAGAGAGAGAGAGAGAATGAATGAATGAATGATCTTTATTTTCCAAGGGTAACAGAATAAGTATTCATACACTATTTTTCATCTGGCCCTTGCCCTGAGTAGTGACTATCAACAAAGTACAACACACACACACACACACCACACACACACACACACACACACACACACACACACCACACACACACACACACGGCAAAACCACAACAACAACAACAAAAGTTCAACATATGATTTTAAGAAAAGATATAAATGTGTACTCAGAAAACACATAATTCCCAATAACTTTGACCTGAACATTAATGTCAGAGAGAGAGAGAGAGAGAGAGAGAGAGAGAGAGAGAGATATGGGTGGGTGGGGGTAAGGTAGTGAGAGGGGGAAGGGGAGTTGATAAATCTGTTAAAATGCTAGGGAGTTGAAATGTCACGTTCGTTACAATGAAAGCAATTTTAAACACTTAGTACAGCTCTATAAAGAGACGCACGCCTGATGGTTGTGCTCTTGTTAAACCCTCGTAACCAAGAATTTCTTTGTTCTCTTCCACTTGTATTTAATTAATGACTTAATACCAAAAAGTGCATTCAGTTGGTCTACACACATCGTGGATTCTTTCGCGTGATATTTGTGATTAAGTGGGCTAGAAAAAGGAAGGTGTGTATTTTAGAGGATACTTGATTTTCTTTTGGTGACAAACGCATATTTTGCGAACAACGCACACACATGCTGACCACACATGCACCAACACCATCCTCCCCTACGACCTCCCTACCCCATCTCACCCCCTCCCCCAACACACACACACATAGAGAATTTATATCTTTAAGAGGCCCTCTTTCATGAAAAAAAAAAAAAGCCAGTTAGTCTCATTTCCAAACCTCCTGCTATAATTAATGAAAACTGGATTGATTTGGTGATATATATTTCTCTTTGTAAA